>JAVXUL010041213.1:0-10998 GCA_035590515.1 Trichilia minutiflora
TCACCTTTAAGGCAGAAAATGGGATCCTTAAAGTGTGTAAGGGAGCCTTGGTTGTGATGAAAGCTAAGAGGAAGGTTGGTTTGTATGTAATGGAGGGAGAAGTCATTATAGGAGACATTAGTGCAGTTTCTACAAAGGAAGAGAATAACCTGATGTTATGACATAGAAGGTTGGGTCACCTAAGAGAGAAAAGATTACTAGAGTTAATAAAACAGAACATATTAAAGGGTGTAACAGGCAAAGAACTCAAATTCTATGAATTTTGTGTGTTTGGGAGGCATCATAGAGCTAAGTTTGAAAAGGGGAAGCATGTGTCTGATTATGTGCTTGAGTATATACATGCAAACCTTTGGGGACCTAAACAAACCTTGTCTCTAGGTTGATCTAAGTACTTCCTTTCTTTAATTGATGACTACTCAAGGAAAGTATGGGTGTATCCATTAATGTCCAAGGATTAGGTGCTAGAAAAATTTAAGTAATGGCTGAAGTTAGTGCAAAACTAGAAAACAAAGAAAGTCAAGGCATTAAGAACAGATAATGGCCTTGAATTTTGTAGTGCAACCTTTAATCAATTGTGCAGTGAGCAAAGGATCAGCAGACACAAGACAATAGCATAGACACCACAGCAAAATATTGTGACTGAGAGACTTAATAAGACATTACTTAAGATAGTTAGGTATACGCTGATCAGTTCTGGTTTAGCAAAAACTTTCTGGGCTGAGGTAGTGACAACAACAGCATATTTGAATAACAAAAGTCCATCTTTTATGCTGGGATATAAAACACCTGAGGAGCTGTGGTCTGGGGTTATACCATCATTGGAGAACCTGAGAGTGTTTGGTTCAACTGCATATGTGTATGTGAAGAGAGGTAAACTAGAGACTAGGGATATAAAGGGTGTGTTTTTTGGCTACCCAGATGGCATCAAAGGTTAGAAAATTTAGTATCATAGTGGGAGAGAAAGAAAATCAATTATTAGCAGAGATGTGAAATTTATTGAAGAAGGTTTAACAACAGATGGCCTTATAGGAGATAAAGTAGTAGATGATAGTGAGATACACAGGAGGAAAGCTCACTTTCAAGTAGAGCTTGAATCCAAAAGTGTAGATCAAAAGGAACCGGGTGTGCAGAACTTGATTCTGAAACTGAGTCAATTAATGTTGGATAAGATACTGAGCAAGATTCATAGCCTCAAGGACACTCAGAATATAGGTTAACCAAGGATAGAACCAGGAGACAGATTAAGCCTCCCAATAGGTATAGCTATGCTGATTTAGTTGCATATGCACTGCTAATTGCTAAGGAAGTAATTGAGGCTAAACCAATAACATTAAGAGAATCATTAGGTGGACCACATACAGAGGATTGGTATCAAGCTATGTAAAAGGAAATGGATTCACTGGAAAATAACAAAACCTGGGTGCTTGTGAAGAAACATGCTGACAGGAAGCTAGTTTAATGCAAATGGATTTTTAAAAAGAAAGAAGAAGTAGATAGGAAGCACAGATACAAGGCAAGGCTGGTGCCAAAAGGATTTACTCAGAAAGAAGGAGCAGACTACTCAGAAATATTCTCACCTGTGGTGAGGCATATGTCTATAAGGTTGCTGCTGTCTGTTACTACTGTTTATGACTTAGAGCCTGAACATTTATATGTGAAGAGTCCTTTTTTCATGGACACTTAGAAGAAGAAATCTTCATGAGTTATCCTGAAGGTTTTGTTAAGAAAGGTACTGAGGACTTGGTGTGTTTGCTAAAAAAGTCTTTCTATGGATTAAAACAGTCACCAAGGCAATTAAATCTTCGGTTTGATGATTTCATTAAGAAAGCAGGTTTTGCTAGGAGTCATTATGATCATTGTGTTTATTTTCAAGGCAATGATTTAGAAAATATGGTGTTCTTGCTAATCTATGTAGATGACATGCTGATAGCTTGTAAGGATAAGGAAAGGCTGTTGAAGTTGAAAAATCTGTTGAGTGCAGAGTTTGACATGAAGGACTTAGGGTCAGCTAGAAGGATTCTTGGGATTGATATAGAAAGGAATCGAGCTGAACTTAAAGCTTTCTCAGGAAAGTTATCTCAGAAAGGTATTAAGCAAGTTCAACATGACAGAAGCAAAGCAAGTGGCAGTACCTTTAGTAGCACACTTTAAGCTTTCAAAATAGCAAAGTCTAAATTTAGATCAAGAGAAGAAAGACATGGATAGAGTACCATATTCTGGTGCAGTAGGCTGTCTGATGTATGGTATGGTATGCACCAGACCTGATTTGGCTTTTGGAGTTAGCATGGTGAGCAGATTCATGTGTGATTCTGGTCCTGAGTACTGGAAGGCAGTGAAGTGGCTACTCAAATACATCAAAAGAAGTTTGAGGTTCTGTTTGGTGTATGAAAGAGGAGCTAGAAGTTCAGAATCACTATTGGGTTTTGTGGATGCCGACTATACTGCAGACTTAGATAAGAGAAGGTTTTTAATTGGTTTCTTTTTTAAGTTTAATGGCTATACTATAAGCTGGAAGGTGTCTCTTCAATATGTGGTTGCTTTGTCAACTACAGATGGAGAATATATAGCTTTAGTGGAAGGTATCAAAGAAGTTATGTGGCTATAAGGGATCATTAAAGAGCTATGTTTAAGTTCATCTAATATAGAGTTGTTTTGTTATAGTAGTAGTGCCATTCAGTTGGCCAAACACAATACTCATCATGAAAAAACAAAACATATTGACATCAGATTACACTTTATTAGGGATGTTATAGCTGCAGGGAAGATAAAGCTAATGAAGATACATTCTGATGGGAATTTGACTGATGCATTAACCAAGATAACTTCTGTTACTAAGTTTCATCATTGCAGAAGTTTGATGAACTTGGAAGAGGAATATGAATGATTTGTTGTATCAGGTTGCAAGGTAAAGAAAAATTGCAGGTGACCAGGCTGTAAGCTGCTGGTTTCATGAAAAGAGTTGTATATGTATTTGACAAAATTGTTAAATCAAGGTGGAGATTGTAAGGTTATGTGATTTACAATTTTATCAAATACTTAAAAAGGGAGTTACTGACGTAGGCTGTTGTGATTCCTGGTAGTTGATCCAGCTAGAATTTCTCTGTTATAGGGAGTTAGTTAGTTAAATAACTAACAAGTCATTTTCAGCTGTAAGGAGAGAATTGAGCCGGAGTATGTGAGAGAAATGTACAGCTGTATATTCTGGTGTATAAAAACAGAGGAATGAAATGAAAGAGACACTGAATCATTTTTTCGGTGGAACCATCATCTTGATTTCTTGATTTCTTTTTCTGATCTTTCATTTCGTACACATATTTCTTTTCTCTTCTTTCTTGTTTTCTGGGTTGCTGGTTATTTTGGTTTCCATTTCATTTTGCTTGTTAAGTTTTTGTGAGTTAATAAACTGAGTGTGACTTGGTAAATTTCTTTCTTGTTTCTTATTCCTTATTCGGAGGTGGAGAAGAAGAAGTTCTGCAACTTATGTCATAGCAAGATTCTGAGGTAATTGATTCAACACCCTTTGATAAATGCTTGCCTTGATCAAAGCTTGACCTATGTAGCTTACTATACACACAGCACTCACAAAATCTTAGCCTACCATCTGTAACTCCTATTAACATATTCTATTTTTTAAGTTCCAGCAGACCCTTCTCCTATATGGCCCAATCTTTGATGCCATAGCATTAATTAATCCACCTTCCTTTCACCAGAAGCATTAACATCTCCAGTGATCACTTCTCCTTGCATTTAAACTTTCTCCCATGTTGCCCTACTTGTTCTGACTCTTTCTATTTAATTCTTTAGAGTTCAGTGCATTTTTAACCTCATCCATGAATAAAAAACTTCTGCCATAGAGCAATGTATCAATGAAATGCTCATAGGAGGCAGGTAAGGATGTTAACACAATCAGTGCCTGATCTTCATCTTCCACCTTCACATGCACAGTTTCAAGAACCATCATAAGCTTGTTGAATATGTCAAGATTATCTTCAACCGTGCCACTCTCTTCCAAATACAAAGCATACATTTGTTTTTTCAGATACAATCTTTTTGCTATAGACTTGTGTTGAAATCTTTCCTCTAACTTCTACCAAATTCCTTTTGTTGTGGTCTCCTTAGATACCTCCCTAAGCATTTTATCTGAGAGAAAGTATTAAAGCACTTCTTGCCTTTCTTTAAACTTTTTGAATTCTATTTCAAAGATATCTGTTACTACTGTCATTCCTTCTTCTTTCAGAGCATAATTCAAACCTTCATGCTTCAAAAATACCCTCATCTTAAGTTTTCAGAGAAAGAAATCATTCTCCTCTGTAAACTTTTTAATGGAGAATTTAGGCATTTAGATGTAAAAAGTACATTTTTAATGGCTTCTTAATGGAGGAAGTTTATGTTGAATAACCTCACGATTTTGAAAATCATGATTTCTCAAACCATGTTTATAAATTGACAAAAAATTTAGATGGTTTGAAACAAGCCCTTAAGGCTTGGTATGAAAGGTTAAGCAAATTTTGTTATAGATAATGGATTTAATATGGGCAAGGTTGACACAACATTATTTTTCAAGCATAAAAATCATGACTTTTTGATTATTCAAATTTATATGGATGACATTATTTTTAGATCTACTAACATTTCAATGTGTGAAGAATTTTCAAAGAATATGAGTAAGGAATTTGAGATGAGCATGATGGGAGAACTCAAATTCTTTTCAAGATTGCAAATTAAGCAGATGAAGGATGGAATCTTCATCAACCAATCCAAGTACATCAAAGACCTACTCAAAAGGTTCAAGATGGAATCATCCAAAGTTACTGCAACTCCCATGAGCACCTCTTTAAAGTTAGATAAGGATGAAAATAGTAAAAAAAGTAGACAGTGAAGGAGATAAAGAATGAAAAACTCCAAGTTCGCCACTGAAAAATTTTTTGAGATGAGAATTTCAATCTTTGGAAGATGAAGATGTGAGTCTTATTTGAGAACAAAAACTTGGATTTAGCACTTGATGAAGAAAGAATTGAAGGAGTTGAAGATAAAGAAATCTAAAAAAAGGCAAAGAGCACTCTGATCTTGTCCTTATCCAACAAAGTTTTGAGGGAAGTCTTGAAGGAAACTATAGCAAAGGAAATTTGGTTGAAGCTAAAAGACAAATACATAATGAACTCCACGACAAAAAGGTTATACTTAAAGAAGAAGATGTATACCTTTTACCTGGATGAAAGAGGATCAGTAGAAGACCATCTTCATAGATTTAACAAATTGATATTAGACTTGAAGATGGTTGATGAGAAAGTAGAAGATGTAACCAAGTTTAATTGTACGAAAATTAATTTAAAACAGGTCAATTAAAAACAATGGTAATGAGTAAGTTGAAATCAATAAATGCAAGAGTTTGCGCATCAAGATTCAACTACTAAGAATTATTAATATAAAATTAAGAACAATATAGTTTTAAATATCGTTAACCAATTTATCATATTAATTTTTTATCAAAATATTAATACAATACTTAACTAATAACTATTATCCATCTAATTCTCAATTATTAGTTAAATCTATTAAAATCAAGGTTAATCTAAGAATATTACAAACAACTAAATATATGTTTAGTGCACGATTTATGGTTTTCCCATCAGTAATTCACACAAACCCTAAATTTATTTTTACAGTGATCAAGCATAAGGACAACACTAATATCAAAGAAAACAAATCAAAATATAAGTAATAAGATTATCATTGTTTGATATTGTTCCTGAATTTTAAAAAATGTGTAATATTTTTCAATGTCTGTTCATTTTAAGATTCAAATTTTTTTTTCTTTATGATATAAAATCCTCTTTTATGTTAGTTGATGGATTTTGGTGCAAATACACCTCCAGGATACTGTATTGCACCTTCCTTTGCACCAAGATATTTTGGATGGTAACAAAGATATTTTGTTCTTAGAGCCTTGGTCCCTTCTGTCTCCGCTAAATTACCTCTACAAGTTTCTCGTGATTTTAAAACTGAATTATGATCATCAGGGCTTTATTTTGAGAATATATTTACCATTGTTTTGGCACATTTTTTTATTTTTTTAACTTGTATTATGTGGAGCAATTTTGGTTGCAATTTTTTTTTTTTGGGGGGGGGGGGGGACGGAGTAGTTGTTTCTATTTGTTGATTTTCAATGCAGAAACCTTTTGCCCCAAAAAGTACTTCTCTTTAGATCGTGTTTTCAGAAAAAAGGCTGTTGATCAAACTCATCTGGCAGAAGTCCACCGAATAGAATGTGTTCATAAGTTAATCTATGTTTGTAGGGGGTTCGGTTTAGTAGTGTTATAAAGTTGACGTCATTTTAGGCTGTCATAATTGAGGGTGTTTGTATATTCACAATCAGATAACAATCTTGATTTACAACTAACTTGATTTTCAATTTTTTTGTTTTGTCAATTTAAGTTAGTTGTTTTGATTAAAGTGGCTTGATATATGGCCATTTTCCAAAGCCTAGTGTAATCCAGTCTCAGATCAACTTTTGTTTTGATTGAAAATCGTTATTGTCAAAGTTGTACAGAATGAGAATGAGAATATAAAGTCATGGTGAAGTCAGCTGGGATTTTTATGGACCTCCGAGGCACCATTAGCAATAATTCAAATTATTAATCAGGATGCTTTATTGATACTGTGCCTTTCTTAATCAATAATCTACCTAAAGCTCCAATTTTTGTTTTCAGGACTGGTATGCTATGGGGGGCTTACACCTGGTGACTTGATTGGAGTCCTAAACGATTTCTTCTCACGTTCGGGTAATGCAAGGACACTCTGTAATCCAACTGGCTTCTGTGGTTTGATGTTGAATAAATTAGCTCTGAAGATCTAATTTTTTGATGTCAAATGAAGTGAAGCTTCGTATTTTACAACTATATTACAGTTAGTTATTGTGCATTTTTATCTGGTAGTATTATACAGCCTCATGAATTAGATGGGATTGGTTGAAAACCAATAATGTTGTTTAAAAGCAGTAAAAGATTAGTCTTCTGCCTCGGAATGATAGCAATTACGATTTTTGGCTTAGAACTTATCAAAGGAATGATTTTCTTCTCTTCGTCCTTAACATTAACTGCAACAATTGATTTTTTTTTTCCTTTCTAACCGGTTTGGCTAAAATTTATGACTGTAAGGAGAAGTGTGACATTTTGAGACAATTTTATGCTTCTGATTCAAGCTTGTGCTAGGTGGTATAAGGCCATATTGATGTTTTCTTTGAGCTATTTGAACCAGACCGACTATGATACTGTACGGGATTGATAACTTCCTAGATCTGTTCGTACACAAGGTATTCCATAGCTTCCATTTGCTATCTGCGATGTCTTATTATTTTCACATAAAATGCTGGTCTATGAAGCACGGACACTTTATCATCACGTACTCATGTTGTACCCATGTTCGACACCGAGACACTTTTGACACAGCAAAATTCTTCTTTGTTCTGTCAGATGTAGATCCTTCTTTAGTATATTGATGCAGAGATTAAAGAGTTTTTAGTTTATCTCTTCTCCTACTCCGTCTTTCGATTAAAGTGAGAAAATATCCTTATTATCAAAGAAGATAACAGACTTCACATATTTGAATCGTCAATTGAATGATTTGAGTAGTTAAATACAATGAAAGATTTAAAAAGAAGATGATTTTATGCTTTTGATTTGGATTGAATTAAACTGAAGTCGTTAATTTATCTCTTTTTATTTTTTTTTATATAAATTTTTTTTATCATATTACAAAACATATGATTGACTATATATTAATTATATTTTTATAATTAAAATATTAATTTTTAAATTATTTATAACAGAATTTATTAAAAATTTTGTTATAACATAATAGAATTTATATTTACATTAATTATATATATATATATTGCCGTATCTTATCATATCCGTGTCCTATTTTTTTAACAATTATCGTGTCGTGTACATGTCATATCGTATCCGTATTACGTGTCCGTGTCCGTGGTTCATAAATGCCGGTGCATATATACCTCTCTATTATTGCTTGTAGACGGATCTTCGACTCATCAAACAACACCCTATATGCCGCCTTGTATTTACTTAGATTGATGAGGGTTCTTAACTGTTCACTCTGTTTCCTATCTATTGGATCATAGTTATGCGAGAAAACACCAGGTTCTGTTCTTGGCAAATGTTCCACAGCTTATACAATCATGGACAGTTCTGTCCAATTTTTGGTTCTTGACTGGTGAACTTTTATGAGTAATTTTACAACAGGCTTTCCAATAGATTCTCATTGATGTCTTTTTTATTTCGAGTTTTAGATTCTCATTGATGGAAGCTTGATGGGATTCATAATTTTCTATTTTGAATGTATATATTTTACAAAAAAAAAATCCAAAAATAACTCTATTATGAATTAATATATTAATATTTTGTTAATTTTTAATATTTTGTTAAATTAAACTTTTAGTAATTTTCTTAAATATTTGAGTTGGTTTGTTCTCTTATTATAGATTAATTTTTTATACTTTTTTATATTTATTTTTATAAGATAAAATTATATTTTTGCATGAAATAGAGTAAAAATTTTTTAATAAGAGTTGGAAGTGTTTTGAGGTACGAATCCTACACATTGGAAGATAGTCACCCTATAATTCCTTGAAGCTGCTACCTTGTTACTCTAACCTGCCAAATCACTATCTCCTCTATTATATCATCATCCCCTCCCCTAAATAAGAATTACGTGTGACTTGATCCCCCACTAAAGAAAAAGAAAAAGAGAGAATGGAAAAAAACCAGAAGAGAGGAAATTTTTTTACGTCAATATTTGGCGCCATATGTGAAAATACTTACAAAAAATCATTTCCTAACCGAATCAAAGAAGATGGAAGAATTTCTCTTCATTCTAAAATTTTTTTAGCTGTTACAGTCATCATTTTTGCTTGTAACTTTTCATCCGACCGTTGGATTAATATGATTTTTTGGTGAAAAGAATTTTACTTATTTATCTACAATCTAACTGAACGGATTTTGTTAATAATATTTTCGGTGAAAGTTCTGGTAGATCAATTTTACTGCAAGAACAATCTGGTTTTCTATTAGTTTTGGGAGCTTATTTCCATTGACGATCTCCTCTTTTTCGACCGTCGGATTGATGTCAAATTTTGATAGAAATTTTGTCCATATAGGTTCTTTATTTGGACCGTTCATATTTGAAGAATTATAATCCATTCCAGATTTTGAAGTTGCATAAAATTTCTGCTCTGTTTAGCTGGGATTTTTCAGATTGCACAGCCTTTCAACTTTATTTCATATCGTTTTATTTCACCGTTGAATTGAGACAAAATTTTTCCTTCTATATCGTGGAATGTATTTGTTTGGTTTCAACGGCTAGATTGCTGAGAAAATCTTATGGTGGAGAGATCAGTGTTTGGAACCAGAGGTAACCTGTAATTTGGTCATCTAACGAACTCTGAACATTCAACATCATTTTTTTCTTTTAATTTAACCATTGGATCATGCTGAAATTTTGTCGAGATAATTATGAAGTATGATTCTATGATATGAACGGTGAAGATGGTGTTCTGTGTCTTTTATCTTTAGATTTAGGCTATAAACAGAACTTCCATTTTTTAGATTGTTCTCCCTGACCCAAGTTGATTTTGCTCCCTCGACCCGAAGTGGTTTCTCCTTCGATCCGAGGTGATTTCTCCCCCGATCTGAGGTGATTTTTCACCAATCCGAGGTGATTTTTCTCCCCCACCCCTAGATAATTTTTTCTCCAATCCCAGGTGATTTCTCCCTCGATCCAAGGTGATTTTTTCTCCAATCCGAAGTGATTTCTCCCCCAACCCGAGGTGGTTTCTCCTTCGATCCGAGGTGGTTTCTCCTTCGATCCGAGGTGATTTCTCCCTCGACCCGAGGTGATTTTTCATCAATATGAGGTAATTTTTCTCCCCCGACCCGAGATGATTTTTTCTCCAATTTGAGGTGATTTCTCCCCCGATTCAAGGTGATTTTTTCTCCTTCGATCCGAGGTGATTTCTCCCCCGACCCGAGTTGATTTTGCTTCCCCGTTTTGAGGTGATTTTTCACCAATCCGAGGTGATTTTGCTCCCTCGACCCGAGGTGATTTTGGTCCCCCGACCTAAGGTGATTCTGATCTCCCGATCTAAGGTTATTTTTCATCAATCCGAGGTGATTTTGATCAAGTTCGAGGTGATTTTTCTCCCCCGACCCGAGTTGATTTTGCTCTCATGTCCTGAGATGATTCTGGTCCCCCGACCCGAGAGGACATTTTTGCACATCCCAAAGGGTATATTGCCTCACCTAAAGGCCATTTTTACTCATCCAGAAAGCTCATCTCATCCGGAGGATATTTTGCCTCATCTCAGGGGACTCATCGCCTCATCCAGAGGTCATTTCTACTCATCCAGAGAGTTAATCTCATCTGAAGGATATTTCGCCTCATCTTCTCATCCGGAGGACATTTCTGCTCATCCCAGAGGCCTCATCGCCTCATCTAGAGGTATTTTCTACTCATCTCGAAGGAGATTTTCGCCTCATCCAAAGAGGGTTATTCGTCTCATCCAGAAGATATTTTTTGCCTCATCCTTGAGGTCTCTTCGCCTCATTTAAAGGTATTTTTTGCTCATCTGGGAGGACATTTTTGCTCATCCCAGAAGTAGGGGTGAAATCGGACCGGGTATCGATTTTTTTTGGCTAAATCGATACCCGATCCGGTTTAAATCAGGGATCGAAAACCGATCCCCTGTTTAAATCGGACCGATACCCGATTTAAACCGGGTACCGATTTTATTTTTTTAAAAATTAAAAACTTTATAATTCTTACAATTTGGTCTATTTTTTTAAAAAAAATTTAAAAATCTTACATTTTGATCCAAAAAATTTTAAAAACTACTAAATTAACTTTGAAATATGAATAATCATATAAAATAAATAAATATTTAAATTTAAATAATAATTAATTAAATTTTTAATAATTAAATAA
>JAVXUL010041224.1:0-10997 GCA_035590515.1 Trichilia minutiflora
TTCATACATCTTAATAATATTGTCATACATAAAGATATAACATATAATCAAGCATTATGCACATATCATCTTTAGCTAGTTCATGTTCAGGGCTACACACTTTACCAGATAGAAGGATAGTCCATACGCAAGGCTATACACTTGACCAAACAAAGGGATAACTGTAACTGAATTTATGGATCAAATCTATAGAACACATACACGCATGCATCTATACATACGCACATGTGCGCGTGTGTGCTCGCACACACACACACACACACACACACACACATATATATATCATACATGAAAAGTATATAACACAATCATATTGGCCTTCTCCTAGCCTTTACCAAATTCAATATGTCAACACTTATAGTATTTATCCATCACACAACATGCATCAATAATAAATATCATTTCATCTATAATCATAGTACATATACATATACATTATACATGGCAAACTTATATCCATCAACAATTTAGGCCTTCTCTTGGCCTCAATACCATATAACCCTTCAACACTTCCATTAATTTCTCACAACATCCTATAACATTCCCACATATCTCAACATATCCATAAGCATATGCATTATTATGATATCATATGAAAACATAGACAAAGTATAGTTATTCCATTCATAACTCATGAAATTTGTAATCAATATAATTTTTCTCAAAACTTTGCAAAATATTACACTTTTATAAACATTAAAAAAATAATGAAACATAAAAAAAATTTCCACTCACAAGGAGTTAGGGTAAGCAAAACTCAAACCAAGTCAATATGAGCTGGATGGATGCTCTCTCAGAGTATCTAACACAAAAATTATAAGCAAAAGAACGTTAGCAAACTCAATATAACAAAACTAAATCACTAACTCTAATATGATACAACACCTTCTTTCCTTCGAAACATGAATTTTTATAACTTATTATCTACCTGTAGTGCAATTTAAAAAAATAACCAAGTTTCGTTGCTATCATAATACATTACGCATGCTAAAATCTTAATACTCGCAATCATAACACTAAATTCATATATTTTATATCTTAGGCATGTAAATCAAATGAAAAAATTAGAACGAACCAAAGATTCTAACCAGAACAATAACATTTGCAATAAAAATCTAAATAAATTTTATATCATCCTTTGAAAACATGAATATAACATTATAAATAAGCTGAAAGTTTTACCGAAAGGCTAATTTAACTCATAAACACTTTGGTTTCGAGTAATTATGAAAAATTTGAAAATATAAATAGTATTATGCCCTAACCTTAATCGACCACGTGGCAATCGTTGCGAATCCTATAAATACATTCTATTAATTATAATGCAATCCTAGGACACACAAGGCATTAATACCTATTTTTGAAATCCATTTTCAAAACAACATAATATGGAGAATTCTCAATCATATGTAAATCAACATCTGTATTTTCACAAAATACATAACATAACAAACATTCCTCACATATTTATTTCAATGAATTCTTGGCCAAGCCAAAATATACAAAATCATCAACATAATATTATCCTTGTTTAGTGGACCATGATACACATATCTGAGTCGAATACCTAAAAAACTAGACAGAGCTCTTGCTTCTGCTATGTTATACTGCGCTCGACTATACTAACCTGAAATAGGAGAGTGAGGGGTGAGTATTTGAGAAAATACTTAGTGAGTATACAATAAAACAATATAGCAAATGAAAGCATTCATTGATTATGAAAATCTCTCATAATCATAAAAATCAAGCAAGTGTGATATGGCATAATACTCATGATTGAGAAAAGCAATAAAAAATCAAATATACATATAACACCTCGATCTATAGGATCCCATCTACTCTCTTTGAGCTGTATGACTGATCCACAATTATGTATGGGGATTTGTACCTATATAAACATATACAGCCAGCATGTTATAGTCGGGACATGTAGGATTCCCCCCATCTAATCTTACATTACATGGACAATCCATATTTATGGGTCTATTGGATTCTACCTGCTCCACCCTGAGCTATAACCAATTCTCACCCTGTGACTATTGGATTCCACCCACTCTACTTTGAGCTGTATGGCCAATCCTCACCTATATGAAAACATTAACATGGCACATAAAGTCATTAAATTTATCGCTTGTGGCTCACAAGGCCAAAATATACCCTATGGTTCATAAGGCCAAAATATTACTCATGGCACCCCGGCCATTATACAAACTCAATTATGCCACATTCACAGAAATTCATTTAAAAGAATCATTTGCTATTGGCCTCCGGTCTCAATTTCATAACATTATATTATCAACAAACAGATATGCATAATAGGCTTTCAGCCTCACATTCATGGCAACCAAGGATTTATAACAATCCTATCTCTATCATAAACAAGGGGTCAACTTGGCCACCACACAATATATTTCCAATGTCTCCTCATTTAAGTTATGTATCTACATACATATACAATAACTCATTGCTATCATCTCAAGTATAATTTATATAATCAATCATAAATAGCATAAAATGAGGTGAAGATAAAGAGGTGTATCCACTCATAACTCTAAGGTAGAAACCACCCACTGGATGTCCTCTTCACGATGGAGACTCTCTAGCCTCGGTTGTCGTACTTAGATAAACACATAAACATAGGTTCAACGATCTGTTATAATATATATGCATGATATAATTTATGATCATGCTCTCTCTCCCCCTTTCACTCTCTCTCTAACTTATTGTCCATACACCTCTCACCCTATTCTCAGGTCATTCTCAGTTATTTTAACACTAATAGAAATACAAACCCTCTAATTTACCAATCCAGTAGATAAATGAGAAAATCCCTGATTTTTAGGGTTATATGAACAGTATTCTAATCTACTTATTTTCAATCTATGCAAAATGATAGCTCAAGATAGAGAGATAATTTGGGAAATAAGCTTACTCAAGCTTATAAGTGAGCTTTGAGTCCCTTTTTAGGTATTTTCTCTCTTTAGCTACTATTCACCCACAACTCTTCTTTGACGATTCCTCTCGAATCGTTGGTCAGAGCTCCAATTAGAGGAGGTTCTTGAGTTCTGGTATCGATTTTGAGGTAATAAAAATTGAAATGATGGAGTTTGGTAAAGATTTGGTTGAGTGGTGTTCTTCGATAGAGGGAGAGAAATGTTACAGACGAGGGAGAAAAGGAAGAAGAAGAAATGGGGAAGAAGCCCCTGATATTTCGTATATAATAGGGCTCTAAAATGACCAAAATACCTCTCTAAAATGTTCCCAGACGTGCGACACATCACCATGTATCGATACATACTCTTCTATATATGGATACTTCCTCACAGGAATAGGTTGTTCTCATTCTAGTTTGTCTATGTATCGATACATGAATAGTCTATGTATCAATACTTCTAGTCAAAAATGGGTTTAAGGCTCAAAAATGCCCCGAGTATCGATACTTCATTCTTCACTATTCATAAAGTATCAATACTTCAATCTTTACTGTTCATCATGAGCAGGGTATCGATACTTGTCTCTTTAAAGTATCTATACTTCAATGATACTATTCATGACTATTAACAAAGTATTGATACTTCGTACCTTGCGTTTGAGTATCGATACTTTCAGCAAAAGTATCGATACTTCTTGTTCCCCAGTGTCAAGTATCGATACTTTAGCATAGTAAGTATCGATATTTCTCACCTCTAGAGCCAAGTATCGATACTTCCCCTGTTTTCTTTATTTTAGGACAATAACTTCATATGGCCATAACTTTTGACTTGTCACAAAACCCATAATATATCAATGAAAAGGTCTTTCTGAGCTCTATAAAAATGATATGGAACTTTTTCTCAATTGGAGATGATTTAAGGGTCAAAAATCCAGTTCTTTCCTATAGACTCAAATTCCATACCACACAGCTTCTCAAAAATAAATTCAAGTTATCTTACCCTCTAATGCATAATCTATATATGATATCATACAAGGAATCTCATGAAGGATTTACTATAATGCCCATAAACTAAGGGATAGGTTTTACATAGACCAAGGATAGTGTACATTAGTCTATCTGGTATTATAAAGGCCCCACTTTATAGTCTTGTGATTAGGAACAATTAGAAATGATACTACCAGCATATAGTCTCATAAATATGAACTCATCATAACAATATGTATTGCATACATTCCATGGGCTTTATCATTATATGCAAATCCAACATATATATGCAAATGATAAAAGATAATATAAATATAAAAGAAAATACTCATTTTATTAAATCATAAGATTTACAAGAGTTTTTACATATGTACAATCACTAATCACATCATGATTGGCTTTTAGGGTATACAACTCTTTCAGTTTCAGGGTTAAATTTGAAGGGAGGCAAGTGAGAGCATGGAAAATGATTGCAAAAATGATAGTGTTCATAAAGGTGATTTTAAAGCCTATAACTTTTGTCTCATACATTCATTTTTGGCATGCTTAATTTCAGTTTAAGTCCTAGATGTCTATTTTAATATGGGCTATACCTCTTTAGATTTTGTTAAGTATTTAGAAAGTTATACTAATTCTTATAACAATGCGTAAACTGAGACGTGAATACATGGCATCTAACTTTATTAAATTTTCTTTACTTATCCATTCAGAATTTGGAAAAGTGTTTTTCGTCAAAGTTATAGCTTTAACTTTTTTATCTCTTCTTTAAAATGGTTTATAGAACACCTAAAATTGATATCTGGTTAAAGAGTTATCCTAAAAATAAAGCATGCTAATCATTAAGCATAACCAATTTTGTTTTAATTACAATTTCGAAAGCTATGTTTAAATAAATACATATGTATTACAGACTAAGGATGTTATAATATATTTTCAAGCAAATGGAAATTTTATATTCTCTTTATGTTTTGTTTAAAATGCGATATATATTTATATGTGTGTATATATATATACATAAATATATATTGCATTTATATATATATGTATGTTTATGAATGTAGTTATATTTGTATATATGATATGTTGTGTGATTGTGAAATCTTAAAAGTCATGACTTGCTATATGGGATTAAAGTCAGGAGGAGGCCTAATATCTTAAAAGTGATAACTTCATATGAAAGAAAACTGAATAAAATCATCATATATTTATCTCACATATCATCACATACATATATAGCATACATATCATCAATATCATAGATATCATTATAATTGAACAAAACTATAATAACTAAATAAAATTTTAATTGTTGGTCCCATAGGACAAAGCTGAGTGAAATCTTGTGTATACATATAATGAATATCATGCATGTTCATAATATATTTATGTTTTGGTCTTATAAGAGTATCTGTATTCTGGTCTTGAAGAAATGTCTATATTTTGGTCCTAAAGGAGTATCTATATTTCATATCCATGCTCAAGAATACTCACTTGTCTAGGTAGAAGGATTGGGGCTCCATATTGGACATTCTTTAGACAGACGATTACCCTATGTGATCAAGGGATCATCACTACAGTATCTTGCTATTTCTGTCTATGAAATATAACAAATGCACATGCATGTGATTATGTATATCACAACACACTTAGAGAAACTATCTTGTAAAATACATAAATCTTTTCACATAAAGAGATAATCTCGTAAAACATTTCTATATCATTTCATAATAACTTGCATAAGAAACTGTTTCTTAATACATTTCTAAATCATTTATATCATAGCTCATATAGAAAACTATTTCGTTAAATATTCTTAAATCATTTTCATAATTATTCATATAAGGAAATATGCCATAAAACATTTCCAAAGCGTAAATATTGTAATTTTTTTAAGAAAATGTTTCATACAACATTTCTAAATCATTTTTAAACTCTCAACACACATGAAAATATATCTATTCATAAAATATTTCATTTATAGATCATAAAATGTATAAACAAAACTTTTCTTAAAACATTTTGATTTCAAATAACTTTATTAATTAAATAAAAACACATAAAATATCACTCACACATAAAACATATATAAACTTATATCTTTTGAAGACACAAATGAAAGTAAAATTATTTCCACTCACTTATAGGGAGGGTGTGCACTCTCCTATTCTCTTTCGCATTATTCGAGTCTTCTCTCTAACATTCGATGCCTAAATATACATATCGATATTCATGTTAATAACTAACTTCAAATAATCACAATGCATTTCTATATGTCATAAATACGATTACTAACCCCGATTTCCAAATCGATATTCAAATCCTTATAATCCAATCGAATTTCTGTCATTTATCTGATTTCTCTCAATTAAAACCCATGGTCATTTAATTTAATACATTCATCCATAAAGACATATCTCATGGTGATTCTTAACTTATTGTTTCCATATAATATTATTGAGAACACTTCCCTTCTCTTAAAACTCAACCCTTACAAATTCTTAGCTTAATAATAACTCTAAATCAACTTTTGTTAATCCATAAACGGTATATTCTTACTTGTTTTATCAATATCATGCTTAAATCCTTTAATTTCTCAATGCAAAGTAAAAACCAGTTTCATAAATCATGCATTAGTACAGAATCAAACTCAAATCATGCTAGGAGACTTACTTAAAGCTCATACGAAGTCTTAGAAGACTAGGACCTTCGCCGAGTATAACAAACCTCATTGGTTTCATGCCTAAATTTCCTCTCAAGCTTGATTCTTGCTGAAATCAAGTAGTATAAGTTGTAAATGAGTGGAGGATGTTGTTTGGGAGTAATTTGGAGAAAGAAACTTCAAATTAATCAGTGAAAACCATAAAAATTAAGAAAATGATCGGAACTTCTAAATAGATACCGGAGAAAACTAAGAATGAAGGTAAGAGAAGAAAATAAAGAACAAAATGACTAATTCTTACTTTTGATCTTTATTTATAGCAGCTTATATATCTTCCATCTTGCCCTTGAATATTTGAAGGAAATAAATTTCCAAAAATAAGAGAAATGGTCATTTTATAGTTTAGACATTTTGTTCCCTATGTTTAGAATAGGTTGTTGCACAATTTTCTATAGAAGGTATCAATACCTTTAGTCTGGGTATTGATACCTCTGGTTAGGGTATTGATATCTTCTCGAAAAAACCATTTATGACCTAAGTAACGATACCTTATAAAATATCATTTAGATCTCAGTCTATTTTCAGTGTTGTTTTCTCCTTCATTCGGAGATGATTTCACTTTTATTTTTTTCTCTATAAGATTATATTTATTTTCTCTTTTACTAGAAACAAACTATGTGTTAAAATTTCATCTTGATTAATAGGAATTTATCTTAGAAGCTTAGGCATGTAGTTGAGCTCTTAATCCAACTTTTCTAAAACTTAACCAAAACTCTTTAAAACACTTATTCAACAGCAATATAAGCTTGTTTAACTAATAATAGCACCTAAACATCAATTTTGAAAATGATAAAAATACCTATCTTAGTGAAATGGTTAAAATATATACCCTTGAGTTAAAATCGAGATATTACATTCTCCTCTACTTATAGAAGATTCATCCCTGAATCTTGACTTAAGTTAAAGATTTAGAAATCATATATTTTTATCGAACCAACTTAGAAAATTAAAATTTCATGAAATCTTCATATTTCTATACAATTATTACCTTATCTGTAACTTCTTGCTTTGAACTCTTTTCTTTTCTGTCTTCTTTTAGTTCACTATCATAAGACCTCATATCCTTTATCTCTATTAAACTTAAGAAGTATTATACTTCCTTCTTTTCTATTGTTCAATCAATACAAATCTAAGCCGATACTAACTTTATACTATTTCATATAATTGTAGTTGTCTCATATATCTGTCTTTACAATTTCTTTTAGCTATCGGTATTGACTTCTTATACCTATCTATCAATAGAGTACTTAAACTATTCGATGGCCTTAAACCACTTAATTCTACAGGAAACGTGGTTATCTTCATATTATTCTTAAAAGTCTATTGACTTGGTAGTTTACTGCAAATAATCTTATTAATGTATTCTTAGGTTTTACATAAACTGATATATACTTATTTTATTTTGGTCACAACTCAGCTTTTCCCTTTCAATTCCCAACTAATTCTTCACGATGTCCTAAATTTGTTGCTATAACAATTTTTAAGTCATATCACTGGTATCTGAGTTATTTCTATACATTTTAATACCGATAGAATTTCTCTAACTATTCTCAAGCATCATTGGTAATTCTGTTATGCATACAACTAATCTACTAGTGAAGCACTTCTCTTTGTACTCTTACATTATCTAACATGTCTCAAACCTAAATTTCCTTCTTAATTCTATTTGCTAATGCATATGTATTCTTCTCTATTCTACAAAAAAAAAGCAACTAATCAAATATGATACAATTTTTATTGACAAAATAAATGTATATGGCAACCTCTTTCCGTAATATCAAATACAGGTATTTTAGAATACCTTACTTATTATTCTTTACTAGAAGAGGGAGCTGTCACCTAAACTAAGCAACACAACCTAAATCATCAGATCTTGCATTCATTCAATTTATAAACATCTTAAAACAGTACTATAAATTTTGATTTCTATCTATCATCATTATAATTAGCATGAAAAATCTTATACTATAGGAATCAGCATATAAGGTCAGAATCATGATAGCTCTCGAGGCCACGCTAACAATGATAAATTTTTAGCTCACCAAATATACTCATATTGAATTTCACGACAAAGAGGCTCCAGACTAAACATAAATCATTGATTTTCTATTAGTAGCAACATAAAACAACCTGTCATCACATCAAAATTCATAACATATACATCTATCATCTTATAAAACATGAATTAAACCTAAAAATATAAATTTATAGTTGGCCTCCTATCTTTACCAATTACAAATTAAGTATTCCACATCACTTGGGTTCTATGAATCTCAAAACATCATACCATATAGTATATCACTCATCAGTTCTAGGTTCATTTATAATCCAAATTGTAAAATAAATCAACACTGTTTCAGTCATATTTTTTGACAACATCGACTAATCACATTCTCAATAGTAATATCCTCAATAGTCAATTAAATGCATAAGCAATCATATTTATACAACTCATAAAAAAATCATGTAATTTGTATGCCCCATGCAATTATTCATATATGTCTATACTTAAGGCCATCCTTTTAATTATCTTGTACTCTGAACTCATGGAACAAAATTTAAAAACCTAACATACCACAATTATACATATTTTTAGTATGCAACCAGGAAAAATAAATCACAAATCTGAAAAGGCAACTAAGAATCAATCGCTATTTCCTTTAATCTCCTCTTTACTATACTCTTTCTCATATGCTATTACTCAACATCTTTCTAAATAATAGAACTAAAAGTTCGTATTTCCTCTGTCTTATCAATATTCTCTCAGATTTTCCTATGAATTGATTCGTAGCAAATTCATCTTATTCTTCCTGAAAGTTATCTTTCTCCTCTTTGTACGAATATAAAGAATTAAATATATCATCCACACCATTATATGTACAAGATTCGTAAAGTTGACTAACTTTGTTTCTCTTTCTCGTATCTAGCTTGGGTATCATTCTCTCTTGTATCTACTTCCTTTTTCTATTCTAATATACCTTTTCCCACTCCTTGCCTTATTCCCTTACCTTCTCCTTCTCAGGTCTTCTTGCCTTACCTAACTTACCTACTTTCTCTGATCTCTCATCTTATTTAGCTTTCCTAGCTTACTGTTCTGACCCTTCTCTGTTTACTAATCACCGTAATCATATATGTCTAATCATTATATAGATTCCCATCCTTATAATTCTTTTTATACTAATATAACCACAACAATATATCAATACTACTTATACGATATCACTACTGTGCACATCTAATAATCATGAATGGCAAAATTCTAATGTGCAAACTATCTTAATTCATGAAATTAATTTTTGCATACTAAAGATCTAGATATTGAGAATAATATGGAAATTTAAAAGTTTTCTAGGAAACCATACCTAAATGACAAGCTTTCCTTCCCTTTATTCAATTTTGAAACTTTAGAAATCCAAAGTAGAATTTCCTATAAAAAGTGATGCCTTTGATACTATTTTTCTCTTTGGCCTTACTAAAATTCAATCAAACAAACTTTGATTGAATTAGGTTTTCATACAAAACCTAGGATTTCCAGCACTTGAAAATTGTTTTTTTTCTTGAAATTGATCACACACTCATATAAATCACTTATCAAGAGATCTTAATCCACTTTCAATTGATCAAAATTTGATCACTACTCAAGGATATGAATCATACAGTAAAAGGGTTTTCTTTCCTCTTTTTTATTTGTTTTTCTTTTCTTTTTATAAAATGATAATGATCATTTATTTTCAATATTTTTCATATTGTTATTTTTTAATTTAATTAAATAAAAATATATGAAAAATATGGTGACAAATGTATGATCAAGATAGAGCCACATCTTATGCAAATCTTTCATCTATTTGTCTTACAAATGTAAGTTCAGGATTATGTCACTTGTTAAATTTTTATTTGCTAGGATGAAAATTGACTACTATCACTTATACCATATATATGTCTAGGTTAATTATTATAATAACCTTAACACAATATATTTAAGTGATGCATAATCCAAGTAGGAAAAATTTGATCAATTTACGAACAATACTCAAAAGTTTTATTGTAAAGCTGACAGTAGATGGTATAACTGAATTAAACTCTTTAATTTATTTAATATATCAAATTAAACTCTTCAATTCTTTTTATTTCATTAATCTTCAACAAGATTAATTAAATATATATACAGACCAATATTGATACCCTCATATTACAATGAAGTGCAAAGCTTCAATAATGAACTTTTTTGTCATTAGCTTTTGTGTAATGTAATCATTTTATCACATAATGGTTCTGTGAAAGAAAATTCAATCACGATCCTAATAGAAGATGACACAAACCAGCAACTAGCTTTCTGCTCAACTCCAGAACCAGCAACCA
>JAVXUL010041245.1:0-26027 GCA_035590515.1 Trichilia minutiflora
GTGGATACGACACTTGGACTCACCGGACTATACTATAACAAGACTACCTATACTTGGGTACATAATCTAATTGAGATTAGTTACTTTATGAGATAGAGGTGGAGAATCAAGTGATGCTGAAAATGAAAGAAGAGAAGGCTGTGGGAGTTCCTCCGAGAGAAAGTAATCATTTCAAGAAGCCTGACAACAAGAAATGGAAGAATGAGAAGAGAAAATTCTCTTATGTGAACTGTGGAAGAGACTGAGCACTGGAATATTTTAAAATGGAGATATGTAAAGAAGATCCTTATATTCAAGAAAGGAGATCACCTCAGAGAGATGATTCGAGACGAGCGTCACAAGGGCAGGAAAAGTGGAAGTTTACCCCTCTGAATGCATCTTTTTCACAGATACTATAGGAGATAAAGAGGCGGGGAACTCTCTTATTAGATCCTCATCCAATTAAGTCAAAGCCAACTGGAGATACGAAGAATAAATTCTATGAATTTCATTAAAATGTAGGACATCTTACAGATGAGTGCTTTGATCTTCAAGATTAGGTTGAGGTTTTGGTCAGAAACAATTATATGATCGAGTTTATGGCAGAGAATGATGACAAGATATAGAATCTGAGACAAGGTCAAAGATGTAATGATGCTATGGTGATCACGAGAGGCTCTACCTTGGTTGGGAATTCAAATAGAGCTCAAAAGAATTATTCTCGGCATTCGCTTCTGAGTTCAACTATTGAGTCACACGTAATGAATGTATGAGCTGAGAAGAGCTTGAAGGTGGCCTCAATTCCACTAACATTTACTAATGAAGATGAGTGTAGAGTTCACTACCCATATGATGATGCCCTGGTAGTGATGTTAATCATAAGAACTTCCCAGGTCGAAAGAATCTTGATTGATACATGAAGTTCAATCGATATCATTTTTAAGGAAACTCTAGATTCCTTGGGTATTAAGAACTTAAGATGAAGGTCTATTAAGATCATTCTAAATGGATTTAGGGAGTCTTGTGTGTATCCCCTATGAACAATATAATTATCGGTGAATATGGGTGATGGACTATATCAGAAGATTATCATAGTAAAACTTCAAGTTGTAAATCTAAAAATGACATACTCTATGATCTTAAAAAGACCCTTTCTTAGATCACGAAAGTAGTAGAGAGCGTTCATTTTCTAAAACTTAAATTTTGAGCAGAAGATTGAGTTAGAATTGTGAAAGAAAGCCAGAAAAAGTCTTGATCATATTTTACTACTGCATCCAAGAGCTTCTACTGTATTTACAAACTTCCATTTAAAAGCCAATAGTAGAACAAGGAGAAGATGATCAGCAAGAAAGAATATTTCAGAATCTAGATGAAAAAGTTGGTTAACAGCATAAATCATCATCTGTTGAGTCGGTAAAGGAAATGGCAATTGTAGTATTAGATGATGTATGACCCGAAAGAATAGTGAACATTGTATTTAACCTATGTTCAAGCAAAAAATGTCTCTAATTGAAGTACTAAGATAAAATACTGATGTGTTTATCTAGTCATATGTCGACATGCCAGGAATTAGTACTCGGGTCATCTCTCATCGCTTAACTGTGGATCCAAAATTCAAACCTGTGGCCGAGAATAGAAGAATATTTAATATAGAATATAGATGAGCCATTAAAATAGAAGTAGATAAGCTTCTAAGAGTCACATTTATTCGAGACGTGCATTATGTCAAGTGGATTGCTAATATGGTAATGGTGAAGAAAGCTAGTGGAAAATGGAGGATATGTGTGAATTTCACTGATCTAAATAAAGCGTGTTTAAAAGATAGCTTTCCATTGTCAAAAATAGACCATCTGATGGATTCCATGATAGGACATGAGCTTCTAAGTTTTATGGATGCTTTCTCAGTGTATAATCGATCAAGATGCATGAACCTGACTAGGATAAGACTGCTTTTGTCACTAATCAGGGCTTATATTTTTATAAAGTCATGTCTTTTGATTTGAAAAATGTTGAGGCAACATTCTAAAGATTGGTCAATAGGACTTTAAACCCTTAAATGGGTTGACTATGGAGGTGTATATAGATGACATGATCACGAAGTCTGTGAAGGCTTCTGACTATGCTAAACATTTGGAGGATACCTGAGAAAGTATAATATGAAATTGAACCTCGAGAAGTGCTCATTTGGAGTTGATGCTGGAAAATTTCTTGGCTACATCATTAGCAAACAAAGAATTGAAGCTCACCCTCAGACAGTGAAAGTTATCATAGATTTAAAACCTCCCACTCCGATGAAGAAATTGTAGAGTCTAACAGGAAGATTGGCTGCCTTAGGCAGGTTTGTCTCAAAAGCTATAGATAAATATTTCTCCTTGTTTTAGGTGATGAGAAAAGTGAAGAAAATAAAGTGGGGCAAAAACTATTAACAAAATTTCAAAGAGCTTAAGGAGTATTTAGCACACGTTCTACACCTTATTAATCTTAATAAGGGAGACATTTTGTAGTTATATCTAGCTATCAATGACCACTAAGTAAGCTCTATTTTGATTAAAAAAATGATACTAAAAAGGTGTAAAGATCTGTTTATTATGGCGAGTAAAGCTTTATTGGATGCCAAGACAAGATATACTGCAAACTGTCAATTGTCACTGTTGCTAAAAGGCTACAACCTTATTTATAGGTGCACCAAATAGTTGTGATGACTAATCAGCCCTGAGACAAATCCTTCATATGCTAGATTTGTCTAAGCAATTGAAGAAATGGTCGATCGAACTTAGTGAATATGATACAGACTATAAGCCCTGAAAGGTTATTAACAGTCAGGCATTGGCAGTTTTTTTGCAAAAAGTATGGTAATAGAATAGCTAACAATGTTGTAGGTCTCAAAACCAAATAACAGTTGAGAAGAGACCAATATTTTTGACTATGTTACCTTAGGTGAATCCTGGTATCTGTATGTTGATAGCACTTCCAATGTCTAGGGGGGTAGAGCAGCTGTAATTCTAACAAAGTTTGAGGAGGAAGAAGTCATGTACTTCTTAAAGTTTGATTTCAAGGTAACTAACAATGAAATAAAGTATGAAGCTTTGATAGTCGGAATCAAGTTGGCACAGGCTTTGGGAGCCTTATCATTGAACATAAACAGTGACTCTCAGTTGATAGCCAATCAGATCAAAGGACAGTTTTAGGCTCGGGAAGACAACATGCAAGCTTATTTGAGCTAGATCAGAAAGCTTTTGGAGACATTCAAGGAAGTTATAATAAAGCAACTCTCTGAAGCTAAAAACTCCTAAGCTGATGCTTTAGCAAAGTTAGCCTCAACTTTGAAAGGAAAAGTTCTAGCTTTGGTGCTAATAGAAGTCTTGATGTAGCAAAGTATGGATTTCAAGAATGATTATGTGGCTACAATGTAGGATACCCCTGATCTGATGTAGATAAAGGAACTCAAATCTTACATTTAGCATGAAGAATTACCAGTAAACAAAAATATGACAAGGAAGATAAAAAATAGATCAGCCAGGTACACTATTATTGATAATGTATTATATAAACATTGTTTTTCCTTACCATATTTGAAATGCTTACAATCAGATGAGGCTAATAAAGTTCTAGAAGAAATCCATGGTGGAGTCTGTGGAAGTCATGTATAAGATCATAAGGAAGGATTATTACTGGCCAATAATTTCATAAGAGATTGTCAGATCATGTCAGATTCATAGAGATATTCTAAGACAGTCACTAAAAGAAATCTTTTGCCTTTCTAATTCTTGGCCTTTCTCTCAATGAGGTTTGGATCTAATTAGACCACTACCTACTGCCTGAGCTAACACCAAGTACGCAATAGTAGTGATTGATTATTTCATAAAATGAGTGAAAGATGAGCCTCTTTCTAGTATAATCGAGAAGAGGACAATAGGTTTTGTGAAGCAAAACATAATATATCACTTTGGAGTCCTACAAGTTCTGGTGGTCCATAATGAGAAGCAATTTGATAACTCCAAGTTTCGAGAATTCTGCTCAGACTTTAACATAGATCTGAGATTTGTAACACCAGCCCATCTTCAAGCTAATAGACAAGTGAAAGTTACCAATAAGATAGTCAAGAAAGCCTTGAAGAAAAAGCTTAGAGAACATAAAGGAGCATGGATCGACAAACTGTCCGAGGTACTCTGGGCTTACAGAATCACCCTGAGAGTTGCTACAGGGGAATGTCTATTTCTTCTAGCTTTTGGATGCGAAGCCATCATCCCAATTGAAATTAAAGTCCCAACTTTTTGAGTACAAGACTATGATAAAGAAAGGAATGAAGCCTGTCAATTACTAAACTTGGATTTGTTCGAGAAAAAATGAGATAAAGCTGTAATAAGAATGATAGTCTACCAGCAAAGGTGGGCTAATACTGCAATTAGAAAGTCACGCGCTGAACCTTTTAGAGAAATGACTTAGTTTTTAGACAAGTCACTGTCAATACAAAACTTTCTAGTGAACGGGTGTTCGAAGCCAATTGGGAAGGACCATACAAAGTCATTCAAGTTCTTAGACCCAAAGTCTATAAACTGGAAATTTTGAACAAAATACGAGTAAAAAAGCCTTAGAATGCTGAAAAATTGAAGCTATATTATCCCTGATCCGACCATTTGGATCGACCTCCATAATTCAACACCTAGTGTCATGCAAATGTACTTCTTAAAGAAGTCAAACCTTGTTACTCTTAAAATACTCTGTTAGAATTTATTTTTTATATCCTCGGCTGATGACCATTCGTCTCTTCTATTAAAGCTACTTGTAGATTATATGATAAGCTACTTGAGGATTATACGAGAAGTTACTTGTGGATCCTTGAATCTATTTATGGATTATATGAGAAGCTACTTATAGATTATACGAGAAACTACTTATGGATTATACGAGAAGCTACTTGTGGATAATACGAAAAGCTACTTCTGAATACTGTTTGAAGCTACTTATGGATTGTACTAAAAGCTATTTATAAATACTACTTGTTAAAAATATTTTGTTTATTACCTGGACTATGTTATCCTTGACTCGAGACTTATGACAATTATGGTTTGTTCTATGTTTCTAGTATTCCTAAGAACTAGTTGGTAAACAGATAAATTCATTACTTCTTATCTATTTTAAAGGCAATTTACGTTTACCATTAATAATGTTAGTGGAAATTTCTATGGCAACTCTATTTTTTGCATCAGGTGCCCTCTATCTCAGTTAACTACTCTTAATTATCTAACCTAACTTTAGTAAAATATTTTTCAAGTATGTTATCTTAGTTAACTATTGTGGTATAAATTTATCTGGAGCTAACCTCTACTTTTGATGAGATATTTTCTGGATGCCTTATTTCAATTAAAATAATTTGATTTAAGTTATATGTTGAATATCTTTTGTTAATTAAATCTGTTTAAGTTTATACACATGCAGATAGGTATTCTTTCAGATGATATCTATTTAAGTGTAAGGCATGGATGTATGAACAAAAGCTCAATATTCAAAGAAGAAATATTTCATTATTATTTGTCTCCTTACATTTATAAAAACGGAACAAAGATTACAAAGAGCAAAAAGTCAAAGCCTAAACCTCTACATTCGAAGTAACCACATTGTCATCTGGAGACCTAGGTCTCTGATCGATGAGAAGTATTGCAGATTGTTCGACTGGAGGCTCATTCGGAAGACCGATGGCCGTGGCTTGATCAGTCAGAGGCTCATTCTGAGCAATTAAAGGGTGGCAGAAATGGTCTCGATAATGGGATCAGTAGTAGAGGCATCTTTATTTGTTTTGATAGCTGCATCTTTAAAATCTGGTATCTCTCTCCCAAGAGCCTCATATAGCTAATTGAGGTTAAGGTAAGGGTACTAAAACTTAAAATCTGGCAAGTTAAATCAATGGCCTTACTAGTGGCCTCGACCGCTGCAGTGGCTTCTTATACTTTCTTAATTTCTCCAGTTGCTATTTTCTTGACGGTTTT
The DNA here is from genome assembly GCA_035590515.1 of Trichilia minutiflora. NCBI lineage: Eukaryota > Viridiplantae > Streptophyta > Magnoliopsida > Sapindales > Meliaceae > Trichilia > Trichilia minutiflora. The sequence continues at coordinate 5,967 of JAVXUL010041245.1, forward strand.
TAACTCAGATTCCTTTTGTGATAGCCGAGATCGAAGGTTTACATTTTTAGTGCCCAAGCTGGTCTACTCAGACTTCGAGGCAGCTACTCAAATTTTTAGCCCCTCATTCTCCTTTGCTCACTCAAATTTCTTTGTCTTATATTTTGTTCTCTCTATTGGCAAAAGAGCTTCCATGTCTTCAAGTTTTTTCGTTGCCCAAGTGTTTTGGTCTTCCAATTTCTTGAGCCTCCCTGAGTCCTCCTCCGAAATTCTCATTGGATTTTCATTTGTTGAATAGCCTACATAAAGAAAAGTATTCAGCATACTGCAAAAGGAAAATCTTTAAAAAAGAATGAGCAAAGTGCTTGCACACAGTCTCTATCGGTACATGAACTCAATGGCCTCTTCGTCCTCTTAAGACTCCAATCTTTGAGAGACCCTAGAAGAAACATGCTTCCCAGCATTGCTTAATATTCCCAAAAAATGAGAGTAATATTGCCTCTTCTCTTTGCTAATATCCTCTGGGCAGAGTATGAAGCGTCTACTGATCAAAAGAAACTATCCCTTGTAGTGGACTTCGGTACAATAGTTGCAACAGTCTTTTTCTTCTTAGGTTCCTTCTCTATCAGTAGGGGTTCAATCATTACTCTTTTCCCCTTGTCTTTTATGACTAAAGGGCAAGTCTTAGTCTCGAAATTCAAGAGAATTTTTGGGCTCTTCCTTCTCCTTAGGATGAGACCTCCGACCACTAACACTGGCTTTTCTTTACCTTAAGGTAGCTTGATGAAAGTCTCAACCTTTTTCTTCCTTGACTATTTGCTCAGGACAGTAAGGGGAATTCTCGACGGTTTTCTTGACACCATTGTTCCTGAAGAAATAACAAGTAAAGTGGTCAGCATCGTATATATAAAATCACATCAGGATCACAATAGAATATAAGGAAAGAAAACGAACAATTACTTTGGGCTCAGTTCATTTTTTCAAGATTTATAAATTCTTTACTTAGGATATTTTAAACTAAACCTGAACAAATAGGATCATATTAGAACGTAAAATTCCTTGATTATATGCCTGAGACCTTGCTATCCTAATGATCTCTAGGTTACGAGGGCTTAGTTCCCTTTCTCCTACCCACACTAGGGCCTCATCAAAAGCTATCGAAACGAGGATATCAGGCTCTGAGTTTTAGCTACCACCTACAAAGAACCATTTATTTTTCCATTCCTTATTATAGGTTGGGTTTTCTTTTATTGGGTTTGAGTTTCAAGGCCTCGCCTAGAGAAAGTACCATCCTATGTTCTTCTTAGGGTTTTTCTTGAGTACAAATAGGTGCTTTATTTCTTTCATGTAGGGTAGGGAGTTAGATATTTGAATCCACAATACAAATAAACCTGACAGTGTTCTCCAACTGTTCATGTTAAGCTAGTAGGGTGCTATTTTAAATGAAGAAAAAATTCTAGAAAAGTAACCCTGCAATGGTAACCTGGCCCCTAAGTAAAATAACTCTTCATTAAAGGTAATTTCACCTTTAAAAGGGTAATTTGATTTCTTATTGGCCTCGGGGGCTCAGAGATATATGTCTTCAAGTAATCCAAAACATGATGTATAGGCTTTTAAATCTATTTCTAACACTGTAGAGATGAACCAGTCATGTTCATACAGGGATCATGCTTCCAAAACTGGTACTGGGCTAGTCATCAAAACTAATTCTCGCCTTGAGTTGTCTCTCCCAGAAGTAGTCTTAGGTGTAGTAGAAGAAGAACTAGAAGCAAAAGTCATTTCTATCCAGAAAATATAAGGAAAATGGTTAATCTGGCTGCTTTCGGGTCATTGACATCTCATAAGTATTCCTATTCTTATATAAAACCACTATGTCCTACTTTCAAGAACGAAAGAAAAAATTCAAATTTTTATTTTCTGTAGCTGTGCTTATAATGTTTTTGGAATAACTCTCTACATATTTATAGGTTTCAAACAGTTCTTACACTATCAACAACGTATTAACCAAACTATCACAATAGATATACATGCTTCATGATTTCTATCATATATTGTCATACAAATATAGTACAAAAAAATTATCAAAATTTTTAGTAAAAGAACTTACTGGATGCGGTGAAGAAGAAACTAAAGACGAAACATGCTAGAAGGTTGATTAAAGATTGGAGATGAAAAACCTAGAAAACGTTAAGGTATCTGATAGATTTATTATTGCAGGTGAAGAGAAGAAAATAAGTCCGAGTGAAGGAAAGGCAATATTTATAATGACAAGCAATGAGATGTATGTAATCTCAGAAACCCTAATCATGAGCGAGATTTAATAGCTACGGAGTTCCTGCATCATCGTGATTTCTAAAGCGTCAAAAGTCACGTATTTTCAAATTTAAAATCAATGGATCCCATTTTTCAGACGGATTAAGGTGGCCTAAAAAAATTCAGGTTTTTAATTAGGCAATTCAATGGGAGCAACCACGTGGAATAACGATTTCAACCTTCAGAAGCAGTTAAGACAGGAGGTAGAATGTGAATAGGCGCAATGAATACGATAATTGTTGAGCAAATTTTAAGTTTTTAATTAAAAACTGAGGGGCTTGATGTTTGGGTAATTTATCAGAGCCCAGTCCCATTATTCAAAGGTATCCATCGCCCTAAGCCCACAATACAGAATGAATCTAAGACCTTCTTCTATGACACCCAAATCAAAGATCTCTGGGGCTACATCATCATCCGAGGCCACATCTTCTAAAGATATATCTTAGATTACTCACAGAAAACATATCTATCTGAGACCTAAGACTTGAAATCCCACTAAAGCAACCCAAGAGGAGGGGGAGGTTGAATTGCGTTTCTAAAACTTTAATACAACTAAAGTATATTTTCAATAACCTCAAATATTCAACCCACCACAAATAAATTGATTCAATCTTAAAGGATTGGTCTAGTTAATTTTTATAAGCCACAAAGAATTTAAACAAAAGTAAACAAACACAAATTAAGGGGAGTAAGGGATAGAGAGAGCATACACAAGAGATTTATAGTGGTTCAGCCAACCTTGCCTACATCCACTCCTTCAAGCTCCACTTGAAGATTTTCACTAGTCCAAGCCTTCTAAACCAAAGACTTCTAGTTACAATCGAAGATTTTGCTGGCTCTTCTCCAAACCTTTACAACCAGAGATTTTGCAGGCTTACCTCTGAACCTTTACAACTGAAGATTTTGCAAGCTCACCTCCAAACCATTGCAATCGAAGATTTTGCGGACTCACCTCTAAACCATTACAACCGGAGATTTTGCGGACTCACCTCCCAACTTTACAAGTGCTTCTTTCATTTTTTACAAATTGAGAATGAGCAAAGAGAAGATTACACACTTTTTACAAGAATTCTCTTACAAGAGAATGATACAAATGAAGAACAAGGTGTTTGATTGAATAGATGTACAATTGTAAGCTCAAAACTTGTTTTTGGACTCTTAGATATGAATACAATTCATGCAAAACTTGTTTTAAGTGATAAAATGAGTGTATTTATAGTTTGGACCAAAATCTGGTCGTTACTAGCCGTTAGAGACGAAAACTAGCCATTATAATTCAAAACAGCAAGGATTTGTTCAACCGAATGAAAAAGAGTACTGTGCCAGAAAACTGCGAAATATTCAACTAAACGAATTGAGGATTCGTTCGACCAAAGTGACTGTTCATACACTGCAGTATACTATTCATGATATTGTAGCTCAATGTACATGGCATTGTAGCAAGGGTTCGTTTGATCGAAGTCACTGTTTATGCACTATAGCACATTGTTCACACAATATACACTTTTTAAAATATGGCATGTTAGTCCAAAATTTGCAGGATTGAAAATATGACATTTTAATCCTAAATTTGTAACTTTAAAAATAATGCATTTTGACTCAAAAAAATATTTTTAAATATCTTATAAATATTTTTCAGCTAACTTAATTGCCAAACATTTCAATCACACACACAAACATATATAAAAATTATACAAAGAAAATACCCTAAGTTTGTGTCTTCACTCTTCATCTTTAAGCTCTTGAAGTCCTTATTCTTGACTTGATCAACCAATTATTTTGTTATCATCAAAATATAGATTTGTATGACATTAAGGTCAATAAGACTACTCGACTTATACTTATCTAAGACCTAAGACTACACATATCTTAGACCTAAGACTGCTCAGTATAAGCCATCAGATTTCATCGACTCTCCAGAATATTCACTTATACATGTGGCCAAGTACTACTTCTAGAACAGTCACACCCTGTGATTCATATAACAAACTTTTAGAAGATACCAATACGAGAAGGACACGCGTCTACGATGATTATTACAAATGATTAAAAGGTAACAGAATTCGAGAAGAAATAGAGATTCATTCCTTTCAGACTTTACACAGATACACACTTTTTTTTTGAATTTTTCTCTAAACTCCATCTCTCATGTTCCCTATCAATCTTTTTCTCAATTTACACACACAAACAAAATCCTTACTGGCTTAAACGTCAAAGGTTTTTGTCAAGAAACTGGCTTTATCCCTTAGAACTTTCTGTGTTTTGCAGTCCAGATAATACAGTGAACGAAGGAAAGAAACTGCTGCTAGAGATCGAAGAAGGTATGAATTTCTTGCATCAACAATAAGAGTTCTCGGTGAAGAGGTTTTTAGTTAAATTTATAGAAAAGATATTCAAATTTTCGGATAAAATGAAAACTCGTGTAAGACTATATATATATATATATATATAAAAAAAATAGTTTTTCTTAAATTTTTGTAATACACACCAAAAAAATTCACACTTGCATAAAAAATTCTTCATTTAGTTATTATTAATTATTAGGACTCACCATTTAATTGATGAATGATCGATCACTTTAACATATCATATAACACCCAAAATTTGTAAGTGAATTATTTTGTATATAGTTTTTTTATAATTATTTATTCATTCAGATATTTAGAATATATATATTCTATGAAATAAATTTATTTCTATAGATATAAAATATAGTTAGATTAATATAGTGAGGGACAAAATTGTAATTTTCTAAAATAAAATGTAAATATATTAATAATTATTTTATTTTAGAATCGTTGTACAAAAATTCATAAGTTAGGGTTTTAATTGAAAATTTTCTTATTCTCTCTCTCTCTCTCTCCATATATATACATCCATACATTCGTATATATATGTATATATATATATATATATATACACACACGTACGTTTTAACCTAGTCTCCATACTCATTTCTTAAACTCCCTCTATACCTTTCTAAATCATAATCTCTCTTTGCATAAAAGTGTTTAAGCAAGGGTTTCACTATTGCAAGTAAGTATTAAGTTATATATTTGTTTTATTTTTTTTATTATCGCTTATTTATAGTTGGAAGATAAGAATTGGCAGAGAGATAGTTATATTATTTGTTTACTGATTTTGTGTAGAAGAAGAAGTGTACAATTTTGGATTTGATTTTAAATCTTGTGATATTGGAAGTGTTTATAATTTGTGAAGTAAATCTGGGATTTTATGGTTTGGATATGGAGTGTTTGTGATTGATGGAGTAATTAAGTTGGTATTTATATTTTGAATTTTATAAATTTCACACTTTGATTTTGTGAAACTGATTTTATTATTTAAACGATGCATCCTGAGGCTCATAGGAATTTTGTTTTGCTTAAAGTGATAAGTATTCAATTTATAATGATTTTTAGAAAATGGCCCTAAGGTGCTGAAAATTATTATTTTCTGCGATTATTTGAAAAAAATATATGTTTCGATCAACTAAACTTCTCTTATAATTATGAATTTTTGGCATATTATTACTCATTATGTCAAGTACAACATACTAAAATTTCGTGAATAAATTTTAAGTTTTTGAAATATTATGAAATTTTGAATTGAAGGAGCTCAATGCAGAATTTTGTAGACAGATTTTGATTACTCAAAAGTAAATTCATTTAAAATAATTCTGAGTCGAGTCAAACCCTGAAAATTTTTCTGGTATATCCTATAGATGTCTATATAAGACCTGCAAAGTTTTATCACCTATCAATAAGTGGTCAATTTTATAAAAATTGAAGAGTAAGAACTGCATGATTAGTTCTCTGCGCTATTAGAATAAGAAACATGTTTTAAGGTATGATAAGAACAAGTCAGAGTAGAGCTATGAGTGTATATTCTCTATGACATTAATTATATTACTCTGCCCTAGTAATCAATTTGGTGATAAATGGAACCAATAAGTGTTTAATTTCATTAATTTTTTTTTAGCTAGGTAATCATGCTTATGAGAATTATAATTGATTTTAGGGTCATTGTAATTAATTAATTCTTTTGACGGGGGTGTGAAGAGGTAAGTATACTAGACTTCTAAAACGGGAACACAATAAAATATGTATACATGTGAGTTACTTTAAAAATGTATTTTATGTTATGAAGATATTGATTTATAAATTGTTGTAAGTTTATGAAATTTTATTTTCTTTGGCGAAGTTAAGAATGAGTATGAATTATGTTTTCTAGGTTATTTAAATTCATTATCTTCTTAGTAGGCATTTATAAGTGATAAAAAGCCTTTTGTTAAGTGTGACCATTCCTTCCGATTTGGTATAAGTGTTATTTGTTTTGTATATTGGAAGAACCCTGTTAGGGAGCGTCAGTCTTCACATTTGTGTGTCGACGTATTAGTGCATGTGGGAAGACTCATCGATGATTAGGGTGAGGGTGTGGCTCTTACCTTTAGGCATGAGTGTTTCTTATTATTAGTTCAATCACGAACCTAACTAAGAACTTACACAAAACCAGCAGCTTCAAGAATCTACAAAGAAATATAAAGAACCTAGAATACAATTGCAGAAGAACAACCAGACTTCAAGAAAGAAGAAAACACACCCATGTCTACATTAACAAAAAAAATATCCAAGTAGAAAAAAAAGAAGAAGAAGAAGAAGAATTCTAGAGAAATGCCTTATTTATTCAACTAAAGTTTTTCTCCTACTATGGAATATAGAAAAACAATGCAAGCTTTAAAACCTTGCTGATTAATGAAAATAACAAAAAACAAAGAAACAAATTGCTTAACTGTCTAACCAATTCGTTCCTTTCCAAAACCCATAATGGCCCTGACTACTTATCAGTTATTAACCCATAATATCCTCCTTTATTCCTCAACATTTCAACACATAGAATAACAATGCACCTTCTTGTTGATTTTGTATCACAATTCATTAATCTCCACCTTGATTCAAAGATCAACAAGCTTCCATTTCTCCTTTTAACTAGCTACATATAGTAAACAACAATTTTGTATTATGTTTCATTATCATTTTGTTTCTTTTTTCCTACAACTACTACAAGTCTGAGTCACCTTGTAAATTATACAGACTCTTCAAATGTCTTCAGCTCTTCCAAGTTCATCAATGGTAAACACATTTTGAACTTTATAGTAGGAATTGCTTTGGTTTATGCATCAACTGTGTTTTCACTAGTGTGCACCTTTATTAGATTTACCATTCCTTCAGCTAATATATCCCTAATGAAGTGTAAATGAACAACCATATGCTTGATTCTCTCATGATAAACCTCATGCTTAGCCAATTGAATAGCACTTTAGCTATCACATTATAACTCGGCCATTTTCACTCCTAGCTTTAACTAAGTAATCATTCCCTGCAACCAAAGAGCTTTTTTTATGACTTCTATAATAGCCATATATTTTACTTCTGTGGTTGACAATGCATCTATCCACATGCTGTAGTGACACCTTCTAACTTATTGAACATCCACTGAACTTTAATAAAAAACTTATCACAAACCTCCTTCTACCCAAGTCAGCAGTATAATCTGCATCTATGAAGCTTGTCAACAATTCTGACTTCTCTTCATCCTTTCTATAAATTAGATAATTACCTAGACTTCTCTTCACATATCTCTTTATCATGGACTTTTACTGATATCTTTCATCCAACTTCTATCAAATATCGCTAATAGTAGTCTTTTTCATCATTTCTCTTAAAACTTTATTTGAAGGTGACAAGACTAATACACTCCTCGCCTTTTTTTGTATTTCTTCAAGTTCAAATTCTGTGAACTCTTCCCCTTCAATCATTACATCCTCTTATTCCAAAGCATAGTCTAACCCTTCATGCTAAAGAAATGCCTTATGATCGAATGCTTTTTATGATGACTATATGCGTTTTTACTAATGAGCAAATGATTTGTTAGATTGGTATGTTTAATTGTTTTGCATTTGATTGATGATGTAATACTTTGATTATGCTTTACAAAGTTTAATTTATGATTTTATATTTTCAATTTTATAAAGCACATGCCACACCAATGATTTGGGTTGAGAATGCTGGTTGTCTATGGCCTAATGACATGCAAAATATAAATTTTCTAAGCATTTAATACCTAGAATTTACATATACCAATATATACATAAACTAAGGCTAGGTTTTTGATTTTTCCAAACTTTTTCAAGCTTGAATTTGATGAATTTAGCTACAAACACATGTAACCTCTTTAATCTACACCATCCAAGCATGTAGGAAGCTTAAAGAAACAATTTTCTTCATGAAAAATGGAAGAAAACATGATATTTCCTCCCATCTTCCATTTTGGCCGAATTTCTAAGGTTGAAGAAGATAATTTTCTCCATTTTTCCTTTCATATTTTATGTTGATAATTGTCATAATAAACGGGCAATCAAATTGCCATAAATGGATCAATAACATTATGCCAAAATAAAGCATATTTGACAAAAAATAATATAAAGAAAATAATGATATTATCCATCTCCTTAACGAATAAGGAAATGACAAATAATTCAAAAATAATTAATAAATATAGTTATATAAAAAACTCAATCATAGCAATTATCAAATGGTCTATAAATAATTATCAATATTAAAGTTCAATAATATTTGTAAAATTATCAAATTACCCTTGGATATTTATTTATTTCCTTAACCATTAAAAAACTAAATAATTAATAATATTAATTAACAAATTAATTAATATTATATTTATATAAATTTCTAAAATCCATATTAATGATATAATTATCATTTTAACCTTGGACAATTATTAATTTTCTTAGCTATTAAGAAAATATTAATTTATTCAAATTAATTAACAATTACTTAATTTGATTTATGCTTTCACAAAACAATTTGTTACAAATACCAATTGATTTTTGGATAATTGTCAAAATGACAACCAAGTATATTAACTTACAATAAGTTATAAATATACTTCTTTGTCATAATTCTTTAACACCTTAAAGAATTATTCATTCATATATATATATATATATATATATTATTCGGTCTTTAATTATTCTAGATGGTGCTAGCCTCTGTTCTGAATAATTTTTTCTCTCAAGAACAACTTCCTAATGTATAAGGATTTCGGTGTAACCATAAAGGTTCATAGTGAATTAGTCATGAGTTATTTTCGAATAATTCATAACTCAACGACTATAGCTGACATCTAGTAATATGTCACAGTCCCTAATTCATAATAAAGTAATTCTTCATTAAATCTTGCTTGATTGTATGTAACATATGGTTAATATTCTTCTGTTGTCATATCCTGATCAAATTAGGATTGATGGTATGTCAACACCCTAAATTTGATCTATTTACAAATTATCAATCATAATATCCTGAGCACGCCATTATGAACTCCTTCATATGGCTTTTATTTGGCTTTATCCAAAGATTTTAATTTAGATATCTTTTGATAATCATATAGGAATTCGAACTAGGATAGAGTCAGCAAGTACTTTCAATCCTTTTGTACGAGCTAATAGATCCCATCATGATCATCAACCAAATACCTATATAAATAATGTATAATCAAACCAGCTTTTTGTACAAGACTGGCTAGTCCTGTACTTATACATCATATAAACTATACGCATCCATACAACATTCGATTTGGATGTCTCAGGTTAAATAACTACATTACACACTAGTACAATTAAATTATAAATCATTGACTACATGCATATTATGTGATTTATCGATAATTGATCACATTCAATAAATAGTTCGTAAACTATAAATTCATACAAATTCTCTTTTGACAATACATATATTATCAGCCTACTTTTTTAAGCCCATGATATCCTTAGACGGCATTCAATATGCTTATTTTGTGGTATTAATACCTAGTCAAAACCACTTACGTAGAGAACGAGTTTAATAATTCTAATTAACAATTAATAATTATAAGTACAATTCACACACTTACCTTATTATCTAGTATAATATAATAAAGAAAGCAACCTACAAGTGAATAAAAAACCATTTTTTATAATAATTATTAAAATAATAATCCCCAAAACCGATAATATGAATGATTTTTAGGGTATACACTAACATAGAAAGGTTTGAAACAAGTGAAAAGAATTAATATAAAGCATGTAGAATATAAGAAGTATCGATAGATAGAAGCCTAGAAGGTCGTCAAAGTACGAAGAATATGAAATTATCAATACAAGGTATTAATAATGTATTCATATATATGATTATAGCGATGATCTAAAAGTAAAGAGCACACGAGTATCAATACGTGGGCATAGGAGTATAGATATATGCTTCTTGGGAAAAGTCTTGAAGTGCCATACATATGAAAGTATTAATACATGAGATATATTTATCATCACATAAAGACGAAACAAAGATTCTGAAGTGTGTAAAACACAAGTATCAATACCAAAAGTAAGAATATCGATACATGAGGAAAGACAAGAAAAAATTATTAATATCTACCTACTTAGTAATGATTCATTCTAGAAAAAGACAAGGCAACAACTAGTTTTAGAGCATTTAATGCAAATATCAAAGAGTTGTTAGAGAGTTGTTGGAAGATCAACTTCAAAGCTTTAAAAAGCTTGATATTTTAGAAGAAACTAAATGAGATTGCAAGTAAACATTTGGATTATCATTTTGTAATCAAATCATTTTTAAACTTAAGCTTTTATTATTCTAGTGAGAGAAATAATTATAAAGAGCATTATAGAATATCTACTAGTGAGAGAGAGCTTTATTGTATTAGTGTTTGATTGTTATCATTAGGTTGCACTTTACCTGTATAAAGAAATTGTATTCGGTTACTTCACTTGGATTGGAGAAAAGAGGCAAAGCAAGAAGCAAAAAGTGTAGAAGAAATTTTCTTATTCGATGATCAAAGTATGAAAGCTGACATGCTTATATATAGGCTTACAAATGGAGCAAAATAAACTAACGACTGAACCTACTACCTATCAATATGTGTTCTCAAAAGACTTGGTAACTAGACCATAACTATAAAAAAAGAATAGGTAAATAAATCAGAAAAATAAGCATCAATATTAGCGAACTCCAAAATAGCAGCCACGTCCTAATAGGTCTTAAAAGACCAAGTTGACTTTTGATTCATTCTTTAACATCTCCCCTTGATTCAAAGTCGCATAAGTCAAGTAAGCTTTTAAAGTGAACACACTTTTCTTTTTGTAGAGATTTCATCAAAATATCAACTAACTACTCATGAGTGCTACAGTACTTCAGAATTATCTTTTCTTTTGCAACTAAATCACAAATAAAATGAAAATGAATATTAGTATGCTTCGTTCTACTGTGAAAGGATGGATTTTTTATCATGGAGATTGTTGCTATATTCTCATAAAAAATCTTTATAGCTCATTCTTACTTTTTTTGAAGTTCTACTATCATTCTTCTTAACCAAATGACTTGACAAGCTGCTAAAGTAACTGCAACATACTCGACTTCAGAGGTAGACGATGCTATTGTGGTATGCTTTTTTGAGTTTTAAATGATTATCCCTGATCCAAGAGTAAAAACATGTGTTGAAATGCTCTGTCTATCATCTAATAAACTAGCCCAAACATTGTCAATGAACTCACATAGTCTAAAATTAAAAAATTTTAAATACCAGATCCCATAATCTATAGTACCAGCAATATAATACAAGATGGCTGCTCTAAAATGAAATTTTGAAGGTCGTTGCATGAACCTAGATATCACACCAACAGAAAATGGAATATCAGGTCAAGTGTGGGTTAGATAAATTAAACCTCCAACCAAGCTTTTGAATCTTTTGACATCAGCCATCTTTGCCCCATCTTCATATTGTAATTTTTATTGATATTCATGGGTGTATCTATAGATTTACAAGTAATCATGCCAAATTTTTTAAGAAGATCTATGGCATATTTTCTTTGGGAAATAAAAGTCCCATCATTCACTTGTTGAACTTCAAAACCAAGGAAATAATGAAGCAAACCCATATCTAACATTTCACCATCATATGTGATTTAAATTTAGCTAAAGGAGTTCTAGAGGAACTTGTATAAATGATATCATTAATGTAAAGACAAATAATGATGAAATCATTTTTACCTTCCTTCTTCACATAAAGAGTGGGCACATTCTCACTCTTCAAGAACCCATTTTGCTAAAAGTATCTATCAATTTTGCAATACCATGATCGAGGAGCCTGCTTCAATCTATATAATGCTTTTTCCAACTTATATACCTTTTTCTCTTTGCCTTCAATAATGAAACCTTCTGGTTTATTACGTAAATTTCTATTTAAAAATCCTGATTTGACATCAAATTGATAAACAGGCCATCGTAGTTGTGCATACCCTTTTTCCACTAGTCGAGCTTTGTGCTTTTGTATACTTCTGCCTGTACAAAACCTTGTTTTGAATACCCACTTCAAACCAATTGCATTTTTACCCTTAGGCAAGTCCACCATTTCCTATATTCTATTTTTCTCTATTGCAGCCCTTTCTTATGTCATTGTTTTTGCCATTCATCTTTTTTAGTTGCTTCTTCATAAGTTAAAGGATCCAAAACAGTAAGAGCAAACTGACAAGATACATATATATCTACTAAAGATCTAAACTTTCATGGTGGTGTCTTATCTGAAGACTCTTTAGAAGTGGATGAAGAGTTTCTATTTGGTGATGTTGAAGCTGACGAACTTGGTGATGTAATAGGAGAACCATCTGGTGTAGTTGTTGATGTAGTTATAGGCACTTGACTTCCATCAGCAGAGATTCTAATGGACATTGAAATCTGTTGTTGCATCTTCTTATGCCAATCCTGGCTTATATTTTTATCAAATACTACATCCCTTCTAATCAAAATCTTACCACTAAGAGGGTTATATAATTTATATATTTTGGATTGTGTATAATAACCAATAAAAATATAATTCTCAGATTTTTCATCAAGTTTATGACAAACTTGGAAATTTACCAAAACATAAGTAACATACGTAAAAATTCTTATGACTTATAGATGGTCTTCTTCCATGCTAAGCTTCGAATGGAATTTCATTCATGACAGCCTTTGTGGGAGAAAGGTTTAATGAATAGACTGAAGTTACCACAGTTTCAACCCAAAATTGATTTAGAAGTCCCTTTGCTTGTATCATGCTTCTTGCCATCTCCATAACTATTAGACTTTTTAGCTCAGCTATGCCATTTTACTCTAGTGTGTAAGAGGTTGTCAACTCCCTATGAATACCATTTTCCTCTCAAAAATTATGAAATTCCTTGGACATAAACTTGCCACCTCTATCAATGCGAAGAGCTTTGATATAGTGACCACTTTATTTCTCAATCTTAGTCTTAAAGTGCTTGAATTTCTGAAATATCTTTGACTTGCTTTCAAAAAAATAAACCCAACTCATATGATTACAATCATCAGTAAGAGTAGAAAATAACAACTTCCACCAAAAAATATAATATGCATAGGTCCATATAAATTAGCATGTACTAAATCAAGACACTTTGAAACCCTTCAAGCTTTTCCTATAGAAAACGACTCTCTAGTTTGTTTTTCATAAATGCACCCATCACATAAGTCAAAAGAATCAATTTTTGGTAGTCCAAACACTATACCTTTGTCAGTTAGTAATTTTAGACCCATGATATTAAGATGCCAATATCGCAAGTGCTATAGCTTTTAGTCATCTTTTCTACTAATAGCAAGTAGAACAAAATTACCCATGGTTGAAACTTCCAATAGAAACAATTTGTTTTGTGTCATATTGATATTAGTCATTGTGTTACCTGAGTGCTTATCTTTGATAACACATGCATTATTGTCAAATAATATTGAATATCCATCAACCATTAATTGCCCAATACTTAGCAAATTATATCTAAAATTAAGTACAAATTGAACATGATACAAAAGCTTTACTTTACCATTGGTAGTTTCAATGCCTATTGTGTCTTTCCCTTTTACCTGTATTTCTTTGTCATTGCGAAGTTGTACTTTTATCTTTTTTGTCTCATCAAGCTCCATTAACAGAGCTTTGGTGCTTGTCATATGATTCAAATAGCCATTATCTATAAACCACATGTCACTTAACTTATAGTTAATATCAAAATGAGCCATAAAAGGCTTACTTTCATTTTTGTTTTCTCTTGTAGAATTAGCTTCATTTTTTGTTGCAAAATTGACTTACTGGTCTTTGTACCAATAGTTAGCTTTCATATGCTCATATCGATTGCAATGATATCATTGAATACTACTCATGTTGCTTCTTTGTTCACCAGACTACCGTTGGCTGTCATAGTGCCGTCTACCTCTTCTATTGCCTCTACCACGACCACGATCATAAGATCCTCCTTTTTTTATAGCCTCTACCTACTAAACTTCCACCTTCTTCAGTTTTAGTGGTTACCTCCTTCACTTGAAATGCCTTTTCTTCATTTGTATTAAGTGATTGATTAATTCTTTCCTCATATGCTTGCAAGAACCCCATTAGTTCATCAAATGAAAATGTTGATAAATCCTTAGATTCTTCTATTGCAGCAACTACGTGATCAAATTTTAAGATTCTTGATACCTTTTTAATAATTGTCTGATCTCTAATCTTTGCACCATAAGATCGCATTTAGCTAATTATTTCCATTGCTCTTGACAAAAAATCAACAATGGATTCTCCACTTTTCATTACCAAGGTTTCAAAGTCATATCAAAGTAATTGCAATCTTACCATGATCACATTAAAGTCACCTTGAAACTCCTTCTGTAGGGTTGACCAAGCTTGCTTTGAGGTGGTTGTAGCTGTAATTCGTGAGATGATGTTGACGTGGATAGCCTATTAGATGATTACTAATACCTTAGAATCCTTTTTCTTGTTATCTCATAGTCTGTTTTCTTGTTCCACCAACTCATAGGATTTGGTCTATTATCTCATAGGATTTACATCCGTGTTCCACCAACTCCTAAAGATCATGAGATTTGAGTAGTGTTTTCATACGAATGCTCTAGAACTCGTAGCCTTCTCCCTTGAAGACAAGAATGAGTGGTTATGCTATACTCACTATATTGCCGTTGTTGGCCATTGGGTTTCTTCTCAGGTATCACCCAACTCATGTGTTTCTCTCTCTACTCACTCTCATACCCAGGCTCTGATACTAAAGAATTATTGGAGAAAAAAGATAAAGCAAGAAGCAAAAAACATAGAAGAAATCTTCTTATTTAATGATCAAAGTACGAAATTAAGTTGACATGCTTATATATTGGCTTACAAATAAAGCAAAATAAACTAACCACTTAGCCTACTACCTACCAATATGTGTTCCCAAAAGATTAGGTAACTAGACCACAACTACTCAAAAAGAATAGGTAAATAAATCAGAAAAATATGCATTAATATTAAAGAACTCAAAGATAGCGACAATGTCCTAACAGCTCCTGAAAAACTACATTGACTTTTGAACCATTCTTTAATGGGGTTGCACTTCACTCGTGTAAACAAGTAGTTGTGGGTTCCTCTTCACCTGGATAAAGAAAGTCATGTTTGGCATCCTTTCGCCATTAAGAAAGAAGTATAATCTTAGTTATTCTTGACCTGTGCAAATGAAGAGGATAGTGGAACCTCAATGAGGATAACTGAGAGAGTAGATGTAGGCTGGTTTATGCCGAACCAATATAAAATTGAGTTTGCATTTCTCTCTCTCTCCTTACTTATTATCTTTGCTTGCTGATTGTTTATTTTGTTAATCTTACTTTGTGCTTGATTAATATTGCTACAAAGCATTTATATTAGTTGCACAATTATCATTTAGATTTAAATTGTCAATTTTTCAATTCACTCCCTCTTTTGACTGCCACTTTTCTAGGCCAACAACACCCTCATCTTTAGCTTCCAAATGGAGAAATCATTCTCTAGTGTAAAATTTTCAATCAAGAATTTAGTAGTCACTATCTCAGGTTTTCAAGAATCTTCCTTTTCCTTTGTTGGTTTGCTCTATTCTCTAACAGTTTTGATACCACCTGTTAATTCAATCATGAACTTAGCCAAGAACTTACACAAAACTAGTAGCTTCAAGAATCTACAAAGAAACATAAAGAACCTAGAACACAATTGCATAAGAACAACCAAACTTCAAAAAGAAAGAAGAAAAGACACCTACATCTCCGTTAACAAAAAATAAAAAGTCCAAGAGAAAGAAAAGAAGAATAAGAATTCCAGAGAAATGCCTCTGACTAATGAACCTTGCTGAGTAATGAAAATAACAGAAAACAAAGAAACAAATTGCTTAACTCTCTAGCCAATTCATTCCTTTCAAAAAACCATAATGCCTCTGACTACTAATCAGGTATTAACCCATAACTGCCTCCTTTACTCTGCATTTCAACACATACAATAAAAATAGACCTCCTTGTTGATTTTGTATCACAATTCATCACTTATGTTTTCGAATATTATAAACCTCACTTGCAATTACCTTATATACAAAAAGTAATTGACAGGTTCCTCAGACTCAAGAAGTGATAAGTGATGGCCTACTAAGTAGTACTAAATGCGGTTAATCCTAGTAAAATTTAAAAGAAAGAGAGTTTTGAAATTGTCTGCATGTTATGAAAGTTTGATAGTGATCACCAGTTACTTTTATTTATTTACTTTTTTATGGCTATGATTTCACCTCATGGCATATCATGCACTTGCGCTATATATATGTACGTATTTTGTATATGGAAACTAGTGTACTTACAGAGCTTAAAACTCATTATAATTATTGTGATTTCCAATGATTGAAGGATGAGCGTATTGTGGATTTGGTTATGCTTCTACTGTCCCTTGGTCCCTTTAGACTTAATCCGTCATTTTTCTTTTATTTTGCCTATTGGATTAGACATTTTGATGTTACTTTATTTTGTTGGACGAGTAAACGTTTTGTCTTAGAGTCTTTGCAACTCTTATTGACCTTTTTCTAATAATTTATAGATCTCTTTCTTCCGATTATTATTTTGTTTATGTTTGATAACTCCTTTGACCGTTTGCGGGTTGGGGCGTTACACTTCAACACCAATGCTGTTCGCCAGTGCGATGAAGGCGGTGATGACCGTGATTTGGATATCGACCAATGGCCAGCTCGCTCTACCCTTTGCTGCCGTGATGATTTCTTCTCTGATTTTGTTTTAATTTTCTTTGATTTGGCTTTACAAATTGACGATTTTGGTGTTATGAGCACAGACGTTTGATCCCTTTTCTCCAAAGAAAAGCCTGAGCGAGTTCCTCAACCGGATGAAGGAGATAACCGAGACCCCTTGTTTTCTGGCGCACGTGTTGGAGTCCGTGTGATAGTTAAAGAAGACAACACATTTCACTTTGCAGCAGCCAGTAAAGACGCCCTACCGGTCAAAGCTTTGCTTGACCTCCAAAAAATTAAGACCTTGACAAATCTGATAATCATGGAAACACTCATCTTCACAAAGTAGCTACAACCAATTGTGTTGAGGAAGCTAAAGTGATGGTTGCTATTCACTCGAATACGAACTCCAAATTGGGTGGTGAAGAAGATAATAAGCTTTTGATTTCGATCAAATTAGGGGAATCTCAAAGAGATCTTAATTTGAAACAAATTGCGGAACCCCCGCTATATAGCTGCACTTGGGAAGACCAAAATGACACATTTCTTGGCTAAACAAATTGATGCGAACGTCTTACATGAACACTTCATTAGATCAGCTGATGACATTCCCATTCTTCACATTGCTATCATCGGCGCAACAATTTGGTATTCTTCCCTTATCCCTCTCTCTCTTTTATGTTAGTGGAGCAATTTTTTTATTTTGAAAACTATTTATCCAGAAAATGATAATTCCGTGTAGGGGTTAATGCAGTAACGTCTATTTGGCTACTGAAAATGGAGAACTTTCACACAAAAGTGAATTTTGTACAGATGAGGTACAAAACTTCCCAAAAGAATGGAAAAGAATGGCTTGACTGGTTTTAATCTACCAGCTTTAATGCCATGAGCTTTCAGAGGTGCGATGCCCATGACGAAAATATTCAAGGAATTCATCTATTCTTGTATGTAACTTGTTTGGGGATTTTACTGAGGCCCCGTCCAGTGACCCAGGCCCATCTCCACGTCTCCGTCCAGGTCCATTACATGCACATATCCAGCGAGTTCCTTTATGCGGTGCCGTTCCGAGAGAATGGTCAGACCAACAGTAGAGACAGTCTATTCGCTTCAAGTGCTATAGTCGAGACCAATACTCGGACACTCGATGGTGACGTGGCAGAGACATTATCACGGTGGGACCCTACGAATTTATTACAGCCACCCTATGCTTTCTTGGGACTGCCACCTTGCTAGTCTAGCCTGTCCACATCACCATCTTCTATATAATCAACAGTTTTCCCGCCAAAGAACTACGTGTGACTTGATCCTCACCAAAGAATCAAGAGAGAGAAGCACTGACGATCCAGAAGAGAGAGAGAGACAGAAGAACCAGAAGGAAGAAAAGGAGAAAAGAGAGAGAAAAGGGGGGTACGTAGGCAGCTTGGGTCTCTCTCAAGTCCAGTCACAAACACACCCAAAAACCGACCGACCACCACACCTCCGCCGTGAGTGTGGTCCGTGCAGCCTCAAGTTCAAGGACAAGAAGAAGAAAAAATCTGCTGGTGTAAGAAAAGTTGTTGTGACTTTATCTTGCATCAACAGTTGGCGCCGTCTGTGGGGAACGAACAAAAAGTCATTGAAGCATCATTCACAGTAAAAATGGAAATCGAACCAAAGAAGGTAGAAGAATTTCTCTCGATTCTGTGAGAAACGAACAAAAAGCCATTTTTCAGCCAAATCAAGGAAGATGTAAGAATTTCTCTCGATTCTGAAATTTTTTTAGCCGTCACAGTCACCATTCTTGTATGTAACTTTTCATCCGATCGTTGGTTTAATCTGATTTTTTGGTGAGAAAAATTTTACTTGTCGATATATAATATGACCGAACGGATTTTAATAATAACGTTCTAGTGAAAGTTCTGGTAGATCGATTTTATTGCAAGAACAGTCTAGTTTTCTGCTAGTTTTGGAGAGCTTATTTCCATTGATAGTCTTTTCTTTTTCCACCATCGGATTGATGTAAAATTTTTAAAGAAGTTTCTTCCATGTATTTTGTTTACTTGGACCGTTCTGATTGGAATAATAATTCCCCATTCCATATTGTGAAGCGGCACAAAATATCCGTTCTGTTTAGCTGGGTTTTTTCAGATTGTACAGTGTTGCAACTTTGTTTCATATAGTGTTATTTCACCGTTGGATTGTGATGAAATTTTTTATTGCATATACTGGAATATTTTTGTTTTGTTTTAACGGTTGGATTGCTGAGAATATCTTCTTGTCAAGAGATTGGTGTTTGGAATCAGAGGTAACTTGGAATTCGGTCATCCAACAAACTCCGAGCATTCAACATCTTGTTGCTCTAAATTTAACCGTCAGATCGTTCTGAAATTTAGTCGGGATAATTAGGAAATATGATTATTTGATTTGAACAGTGTAGATGATGTTCTGTACCCTTTATCTTCAGATTTGGTCCATGAAGAGAACCTGCTATTTTGTGATCCCGACCCCCCGACCCGAGGTGATCCCGACCCCCCGACCCGAGGTGGTCTTACATCAGTCCGAGGTGTTTGCTCATCCCCCGAGCCCAATATGAGTGATCTCAATTAGATTATGTACCCAAGTATAGGTAGTCTTGTTATAGTATAGTCCGGTGAGTCCAAGTGTCGTAT
>JAVXUL010041267.1:0-10996 GCA_035590515.1 Trichilia minutiflora
AATATATATATATATATATTCAAAGTATTATTAGTATTATTATTATATTATTATTTTTAATAATTGTAATAATAATAATAATAATAATAATAATAATAATATTTTGTTTTTGGATAATTATGTTTCTTTTTCCCCTTTATATGTACACAAATATTGTCACATGGTTTTTGCTAATTGGTTGTTTTTTATTTAAAGTTTTGTTATGCTTGCCAACTATATGGCAACATAACAATTTATTTTTGTCCATTCTTTTGGGTGTGTACGTGGAAGCAAAGAATGGCTAACATATTTGTGTTTTAACTCTTTTATATATATAAATATACATACAGTGGGAAAGAGATGAATGAAATTCATTTTTGAAAAAGCAAAACCAAAAGGAATGAGTATCTTTTTCACAAACACCATTCGGCCGTTGAGTTTGTGAATTGAAAAATTTGTTTTCCTTGGAATTAAGCAAGGAAAGGAAGAAAGTAAAGAAAATTTAATGTGTTCTATGGTTTCTTTTTTCCTTTAACAGCAAGTGTATATGTGAATATATGTAGATATGTTGCTCACATTTGTCAAAATTTGCAAAATTGTTTTGCAAATGTTTTAAGTCTTCAACAACCATTCTACCACTTTCATCTTTAATATATTAGAGTGTGAATGCTCTTGAAAGTTTGAGGGAGGACTTCAAGCTTCATTAAAAATACATTTGGATGAGTTTTTTTTTTTTTTTTTTCATTCAATTGCTTTGGTTTTTCAAAAGTTGAAAAATTCCACAAATGCATGTTTAGGGAACTTAGAAAAGATCTTAGGGTTTACGTGATAAACTCCACTTCACATACCTCTATGTGTTTTTGTTCTCATAGATCCACATAAATCTGAATGCATTACTTCAAGTAAATTTGAGGATTTTCAATGATTCAACAAAGGTTTTCTCGTTATTTTTTCTTTAATACATGATTCACACATATCAAAGTTATTCACATTCACTTGGGGAAGCATTCTTTTATTACATATTCTTAGAATTTTATTTATATTTATGTGACCTAGTCTTAGATGCTAAAGTAAAATATCATTAGAATTTAACACATAGACATAATCAGAAGAAGAAGTTTTATTTATTGTAGAACCAATTGAGTACATGTCATCAATTATTTTGCCCTTTAACAGTCTTAGACTATTTTTTTCTATGGTCACAAACCTTTTTTTCTCTAAAATAGATACTGAGATCAAATTTCTTCTCATACATGGAGTATACAACACATCTTTCAAAATAATGGTGGTGTCTATAGATGAGATTTTATAATCCCCTATTCCTTGAACATCAACAAAGGTATTATTACCCATGTATAACCGATGTTTTCCGAGTATCTTTTCTTCAAAAGTAACAAATTGACTTTTGTCATTACTCACATGTCTAGTAACACCCGAATCCATCCACTATTAATCTTGTGATTCAACAATGAGTGCCTCTGAAACAATTAAAATAATTTCTTTTCTGTTCTTGATCTTATCTGCAATTTAGGATATCAAGCCTTGTAATGACTAATATCCCCACATATGAAACACTTTTTTTTTTCTTTTTCTTTTTCCATCCAGGCTTTCATGATCCTTTCTTTCACTTGGAATTTTTCTTTCTTGGCTTTCCTGCCTTATTTTGAGTACTTTCTACCATTTGAAGATTGTTGGAATGATTCTCCCCCTTCCTTTTATTCATCTTGACCTCTTTAACTGCCAATATAGTTGGCAATATTATCACGTACAAATTCGTTTGCCCATATGTTATTAAAGTCACAATATGATCCTATGTCATTGATAGACTATTTAAAAGGACCAACACCTGCATCTTATCAGATATTTCACAATCAACATTGAAAAGATCTCTTACTAATAGCTTTATTTTTATAATATGATCTACTATACTGTCATTCTCATTCATACAAGGACTATTAAATTCAGCTAATTTTAATTGTACATATGTATCAGATTTTGTCCTATATTTACTATATAATATATCAATAATTTTTTTAATAGTATTATAACCTTCATATAAAAGAATCAAATCATCCTACGTATTACTAAGAATCATAGCATTAACTAATTTATTATCTTCTTCTCATTTATTTAAGGCTATTGAATCTGTAGGTTTTTCTTTTTTAGTAACATACAATATTTTCTCATATATCAATAAATAAGAAATTCTTCTTTTCTATATATTATAATTCATATTATTCAACATCTCTACTTTTACTACATCTGTGATACTTTTACTAGCCATAATATATATATTTATATATATGTATAAAAAAATACAAACAAATAAATATATAAAGCTGTGTAAATTTTAACTCGTGGATTAGGTTATAATAACTTAATCTTATATTCGTTCAAATATGATCGCAAGTACGTCTTCTTAGGATTTCTCTCCCTGCTTTGCTTAGAAGCTGGAATGATCTACTTTTCTTTAAATAACTGCCAAGTATACACGGTTTTTGAAGCTTTAAGTATTCTTGTGAGTCGTAGTGGTCCTGATCCTCTAATTTGTCTTGAAACACTTATTTCTTGTACAAACAAATTAGGAATAGTAAAACTAATCATTCTTCGATGAGTTGGTAACCCAATGTAGTTCAAGGCTGGTACTTTTCGATGTTGTTTTCTTGTGCTTCTACAAATTTATGAATTTTGAGTCTTCAATTCAAAATTCTGAGGTCACAATCAATCTAACATATTGAAAAATCTTGGGGGACCAAATTTTACCTTGATCAGAGTTGATTTGGGCCCTAAATCAGACCGGAGAAATTCTGCCAGTTCGATCAAACCAGAAAGGCTTGAAGTGGACGGTTTGATTAGATCGGACCGTCTGATGAACCAGATTTGGACTGAACTGAGTTGGCTCGGACTGAATTGAATTTTGAATGAACCGAACTGAACCGACCCGAGATGCACAAACCGAATCTGAGTCACTCTGAATTGAACTAAACCAAACCAAATCAGATTGAATGAAACCAAATCAAACCGAACCGGATTAGAGTCGATTTGAATCAGACTGGAAACTGACTGGCACGTCTCCAGTCTTGAGTTCCAGCGCCCGCATCAGATTCACTCAAATTAAATTGGTTTTGAACTAATTAATCAAGTGCACACTTCACACCCCACCCGACGCAACTGGGACCAGCAATAAACTACATACTTCACAGAGTCTTGCAAACACACACTCAATTGGATTGGTCCCATTTCATACATCCCTCCAGCGTTTTGAACTCATTCCATCGGGTAATTAAAGAAAAAGAATGAAAAAAGAAATCTTGATGAGGTTTGATAGGGCGTTAATGAGGCACTACTCCTTTGAAAAGTCTTGAAAGATTTTATCAGAGTAATCCTAGTAGAAGTAAGTGGGGTTAAGAAACCTTTGACAGCGCTTGACGGAGTTATAATATAAGGAATTAGGAATGTCTATTTCTTATGGTCTTTGGAATCTATACTAAGCAATATTCTTCGTTGGTTATTGAAACAAAACATAGATAAAATTTAATTAACTATTGATTGAACTGGACTTATATATATTTATGCAACTATAACATAATAGACTTAAATAGTATCAAATTGGAATATGAATATTCCGACTTAATTAATATTTTTGAAACCAATAAATTATATATAAGTCAACAAGCTAATTAAGATTATTGAATGGATGGGTTATATTTAATTTGTGTCTCTGTTTTCAGTGTTATAAATGTTGGAACGGCATTGCAATTGAATTGATTGATATTATATAAGGGAATATATATATATATTTTCCTCTTTATGAAAAGAAAACGGTGTCCAATTTTTCTAACTGCTATATACCTTCCAAGAAGCATGTAGCTTTTGTTGCTGCTGGAAAATTAGAGATTGAGGGCTGATATAATTCCTAATTTTTTTTTAGTAATTAATATAGTTTTGGTTTTTAAGTTGCCGAAAACATTTAGCATAGCGTTAGGTTTCCCTGCAATTTCATTATCGTAATTAATTTGAGGATTTATATATATATATACACACACACAAAAAAAAAGCAGTTTTTGACATATATGTATTACGAAAACTATATTATTTTCAGGTGGAATGATTTTGAGCAAGCGAATAAATTATTCTTTATTTCTTTTGATCGAAAAGCATTGATCTTGACAAGAGATATATGACAAGTTTTCTTCCAAAGGAGAAAAAGATATGATAAGTTTCAATAGACTTTTCCATTAAAATAAAAATATTATTAATGGAAACATTTCTTTCCTAGCTGGTGCACTACTTCCATTAGAGCCTAACTCATAAATGCTGGCAGGCTTTTACGTGTACAAATTGACTAAAAGAAGAGATATCATTGGTGTTATAATTAATTAAAACGAACGATTATATCCCCTGCAATTCATTTTAACTTGTATAGTTAAATGTCTTAATAATCAAGCTCCCCGTATAATGAAAATCAACCACGATGCCTGAGCAATATCAGATTTGATTTAGTTAAAAAAAAAAATTCCAATCTTTTTTTTTGTTACAGTTTATTATATACTTTTTGCGTTCATTTTTAGCCAGCTTAATACCATTGGACAACATTCTATAAATTGATTCTAATTAAACTTCATATCATTAAAATTAATAATCTTACCCAACATTACTTAATTTAATTTAAATTAATTAATGATATATACTGATGGTGAAAGATACCTTCCAAGAGGCACGCACGGGCCCTTTGATCATACGAAAAGCTTTGTCAGTTGAATTGAATTTTTACTTTTAAGTGAATCGTATGATTTCGGTTTAAAGAAACCAGATTTTTAATTATTAAAGTAGTTATGGAAATAGAATATTTTGATTAGATCGGTTAAATTAATTAATTAATATTGCAAAAATTATTGTATAATTTGGGTGACGCGGTTTTGAAACGAATCCCTTTAATTTCCTATCTTTCGAACTTTATTTTTTTTAACCTTTTAGTAATAAGACTATTATTATCAAGTGAGTCAGTATGAGTCATTTTCGACAGAAGTGCTTTTGGAGGCTCGAGTTTACATGATGGTAGTTTATTATTATTAATATTATTATCTTGAATGTTTGAGAATCTTCCAGATGCTGGTGCACGTCTAAGTCTGTTGTCATTAAAGGGGGAAATTATAGGATGAGAATTAATAGCCATTATCATGCACACGTTAATTTGCTTAAATAATTAATAAATCAATTTAATCAACTCCCATATTGAACTACGCTCATAATTTGATTATATGTACATTACTGCATGCATGGATTGGCTGAAAATGATTTGTGTCCTTTGTTTTAAGTGTAAGAACAGAGGGTGATTCATGTGTGATCAATAAGTGTTAGCATTTGAAGGCTTCCCTTGAAAATTTTCTACTTGTTAATTATTAACTAGAAAAAGGTTTTGTTAAAAGAAAAAAGATTTTGGTGCAAAACCCTAACAAAAATGGAAGATAAAGCAAGTTGTCAAATGGTTAATCACGTAAAAGACTGGTTTCCATGTGGCCAGGCCAGGTAGATCATGTGTTCCAAATTTCGTTTTTCATTTGCTAATAGTTTGCTTAAACTTGATTATTAAACATCTGTTTGATAGTGCTATAGAAATTAAACACCTATATTTCACAGTACTTTTATATTTTAATAATTTTTTAAGTATTTTAAGAAAAGATTATTAGAATATCTAATAACACGCTGAAGTCCTACAGGTACTATTTTAATTAGCATGTAATTGTGTGCTAATTAATATATAAAAATCATTCTTAGTTCTTGTCAAATTTGATTAGTATTAGGAATTATTTGGAGATTAGCATATAATTAAGGATCCGTTTAAGATATTAAAAAGCAAAGGCTTATGTTTCATAGTATGGATATATGCATGAGCTAGTTTAATATTTTTCAATATGTTCTGTAAATTTCATCCAAAAACTTCTAAGTATTATTTACACAGAGCCTACGAGTCGTGCTACTACACATTGCTTGTATACTTTGCTATTTTAGACTAATTTATTATCTATCTATCTATCTGTCTGTCTGAATAAAGGAGAAACAAAAGAAAGAAGGAAAATATGTCTAAATTTGCAATTGTTTTTAATAAAAATAAACAAAAAAGAGAATAAATAAAAAGATCACGATCATGCAGGTTTTTCAATAAAATTAACCAAAGATAAGCCTAGGTTTAATTCACGACCTGTATACACATATATGCAGTTTATATAATTTTTCATTAATATTGGATTAGATTTCCAACTAATTGGATATATTATTATCTCTCTCTCTATATTTTTTTATATAGGTGGAAAGTCCTAATCTATCGAACCGGAGACAGTTATCAGCTGAAGTGATTTAACATCATATTTGAAGGGACAATTTAGATAAAACTCACGACTTATTCTTTTTGATATTTCACCAGGATGATATCTCTGAGATTTGAACTTGAGACTCAAGAGTTTAAATTCTTACGATCATATTGAACCTTGAAAAATTATATATTATTATATATATACCTAAGTGTTGATTACTACCTTGTAGCATAGGACAAAAGTGAGTTACTTTTATTTGGAAAACGAACATACGATTCATGCATTAATTACATTGTTTAGTATTTAATTAAATTCGAGATGATGATATTCTAAGACGTGGGGACTGGGAGATCATTATCCTTGTAGCATGGACATGAAATAAATATAAGGACTTTTTATTCATTCTTGTTCAATAGATGAAGGCTTCTATGTGAATTTTCACATATTGGAAAAAAATGTCCGACCTAAGGATGTGCTGTTAGATCAACTACTACAGTCCTCCGCTCTACCAACTAAGCTAAGATCGTTTTCCTTTCTTATGTGTTCTAATTTAATTTATTGAAATATTAATGAGAAAGAAACAAAGTTGACGAATGTAAGAGAAAGAGCAGTTATGTGAAGAAAGGATGCTGTATGTGCGTAGTTTAAGTTTATTACTTTAATAGTAGCATGCAGCTGAAGCTTCAGCTTTTCCCAACAGAGGAAGCTCATTGGGTATCAATAATATTAATTTATAACACAATTTGCTATATAAAAGAATGGAATAATGTTATGCTCTCGTTCGAATCGATCGGTGCGATAATCATCGCAAATCTAAAAAATATATTTTATTAAATTAAAATTATTGGGATGTTTTGAGGTGTGAATCTTATATATTAGATGACAGTCATCCTATAATTTTCTGGAGTTACCACCTTATCATCCTATCCTACTAGATTACTATCTCCTGTATAAAATTATCATTCATTTCCTCAAACAAGAACTACGTGTGACTTGATCTCCCAATTCAAAAAGCGAAGAAAAAGAAGAAGAAATAGAAGAGGAACCGGAAGAGAGAACCAATAGGAGGAGAAGGAAAAGAAAGGGAGTATATAGGCAGCTTGGGAGAGATTCAAGTCCAATCACAAATATACAAAAAATCCTTCAACCACCACCGTGAGCTAATCAATATTTGGTGTAGGAAAATCGTCGGATATTTTCTTGCATTAACATTTGGCGCCGTCTGTGAGAATACTTACAAAAACCATTTTCCAACCGAATCAAAGAAGATGGAAAAGTTTCTCTCAATTCTAAAATTTTTTTTAACCGTCATAGTCATCATTTTTGCTTGTAACGTTTCATCCGACCGTTGGATTAATTTGATTTTTTGATGGAAAGAAGTTTGCTTGTCGATCTACAATCTGACAAAACGGATTTTATTAATAATCTTTCTGGTGGAAGTTCTGATAGATCAATTTTGCTAAAAGAATAATCTGGTTTTCTGTTCGTTTTGGTAGCTTATGTTTATCGACAATCTCTTATTCTTCGACCGTTGGATTGACTCCAAATTTTAACAGATATTTCTTCCATATATGTTCTTTATTCGGACCGTTCATATTTGAAGAATAATACTCCATTATATATTTTGAAGTTTCATAAAATTTTTGCTTTGTTTAGCTGGGTTTTTTCAGATTGCATAGCCTTTCAACTTTATTGCATATCGTTTTATGTTACCGTTGGATTGAGACGAAATTTTTCTTCCATATCTTGGAATGTATTTGTTCAATTTCAACAACTCAATTTCTTAGAAAAGCTGCTGGTGGAGAGATCGGTGTTTGGAACCAGAGGTAACCTGTAATTTGGTCATCCAACAAACTTTGAACATTCAACATCCTGTTTCTTTTCATTTAACCGTTGGATCGTGCTAAAATTTATTCAAGATAATTATGAAATATTTTTCTGCGATATGAACGGTGGAGATGGTGTTCTGTACCCTTTATCTTTAGATTTAAACTATGAATAAAAATTTTTATTTTTGATTTTTCTTCCCCGACTCGAGGTGATTTTTCTCCCCCAATCTGAGGTGATTTTATTCAACTCGAGGTGATCCCATTTGACTTGGAGGTCTCATCTCTCATCACAGAGGAGTTATCATTTCATCTTGGAGGTCTCATCTCTCGTCACAGAGGAGTTATCACCTCATCTCAGAGGTCTTATCTCTCACACAGAGGAGTTATCACCTCATTTTAGAGGTCTCATCTCTTACCTCGGAGATCTCATCGCCTCATCTCAAAAGACATATCGTCTCATCTGGAGGACATTTCTGCTCATCTCAGAGGCCTCATCGCCTCATTCGGAGGACTTTTTGCCTCATCCCAAAGGATTATTCGCCTCATCTAGAGGTATTTTCTTCTCATCTCGGAGGACTTTTCTGCTCATCCAGAGGGCTATTCGCCTCATCCAAAGGATATTTCTACTCATCCCAGAAGGCTATTCGCCTTATCTAGAGAGGGTTTTTTGCCTCATCCCAGAGGTCTCATCTGCTCATCTCGGAGGGCTCATTCTGAGATATTCTCATTTGTTTCATTGAAAGAAGGTTCATCCAGGGAAGTTTCTCTAATGATCTTTATTTCTTATTAATTCTAATTATAAATTCTATCTACGTATTAATTATTTAGCAGCCATTAGAAAAGCTTAAATTCTATTTGCATGAGAATGGCTAGTATATCTACTGTGACTGAACCTAAAAATCATGAATATACATATTATTAAGACTGCATGATATTTATTGAACATTGTGACTTCTACTATTTTTGATGCACTGATTTTTGCTATTATCCTACATAAACTTTTTAAAGTGATTTGCTGAAGACCATATGTTGACTATGAAATCACGTCGTTTCTGATTATAGATCATATGTGAATATGTGACTATGTTATCCTTAAGAAGATCTTATGCCAACAAGACCACGTCATCTCCATACTAAGGATATTTGTTAGGGCGGTGTGATGAATAGACAACCTACACACCAACATTTACAGTTTATGAAATCATGTCGTGTCAAGGCTATATGGATCACGTTGTCTGAGGTCGATTGCTGGGATCACGTCGTCCCCGATTGAAGATCCCATGTTCTGTCTATGGAGTCATGTCATTCTCGATCATAGATCACATATGGATATAGGACCACGTCATCCTTGAGAAGACCTTATATTAACGAGACCACGTCGTCTCCATGCTAAGGATATTTGTTAGGGCGGTGTGGTGAATAGACAACCTACACACCAATATTTGCAGTTTATGAAACCACGTCGTTCCAAGATCATATGGACCAGGTCATTCGAGGCCGACTACTAGGACCAAGTCATCCCCAATTGAAGACCACATGCTCTATATATGAAACCATATTGTTCCAAGGCCATATGGATCACGTCGTTAGAGGCCGGCTGCTAAGACCACATCGTCCCCAATTGAAGACCACATGCTCTGTGTATGGGACCATGTCGCCCTCGATCAGTGAGCATATACTGTTTATTAGACCGGATCGTTCACTACCCAGTTTGAACCATGTCGTCCTTGATCTGAAACTTATGCAATTAAGCTACTTGTTCGAGCTACTTGTGGAAGCTACTTATTAAAGCTACTGGCTGATTTTGGGCTTATTCGCTCAATGTCGAGCTTATGCGCTCGATGATTTGGAGCTCTCCTGCTCCATGTTTTCGAGCTTATTAGTTCAATGTTGAACGCTTCGCTCGATGATTCGAAGCTCTCCCGCTCCATATTTTTGAGTTTATTCGCTCGAGACTGAGCTTACACACTTGATGGTTCTGAGCTCTCTTGTTCTATAGTACCGAGCTTATGCGTTCGATGATTCATACTATCTCGCTTAGTCTTATTCGCTCGATGCTGAGCTTATGCGCTTGATGATTCGAAACTCTTTCATTCTATATTTTTGGGTTTGTTTGCCCGATGCCGAGCTTACGTGCTCGATGATTCGGAGCTCTCCCGCTCCATTTTATCGAGCTTGTTCGCCCGATGTCAAGCTTACGCGCTCGCTAATTCGGAGCTCTCCCGCTCCATATTTTTGAGCTTATTTGCTCGATGCTAAGTTTACGTGCTCGATGATTCTGAGCTCTCTCGTTCATGTTTTCGAGCTTATTCGTTCGATGTCGAGCTTACGCGTTTGATGATTCTGATTTCACCCACTCTATATTATCGAGCAGATTCGTTTGATCCCAAGCTCACGCGCTTGATGATTCTCTGCTTTTTTGTTCAATGATGCTTAGATCTCGTATAGAGCACCTGTTCATATGAGAGGCCCATACAAACTGTAATTTTCAGTAAAATTATATTTTTATTGAAAACTGGGGGATTTATGTTGGGGGTGTTATGAGGTACGGGTCCTACACATTGGATGACAGCCACTCTATAATTCCTTGGAGCTGCCACCTTACCATCCTAGCATGCCAGATCACTATCTTCTCTATAAAATCACCATGCCCTCCCTCAAACAAGAATTATGATCGGTTATCGAATCCGTCAAAAATAAAAATACCAACTCAGTTCTAAAAATAAACTTATAGATAGTGATGAGTGAGATCGTTTCCACAAGGAACGGGAGAATTTTAAATCTTTCGAAAACCAGAAAATAAATCAACCAAACAAATAAATAAAATTGCGATAATTAAAATAAAATTAAAACTAACAAAATTAATTAAATTAA
>JAVXUL010041278.1:0-10993 GCA_035590515.1 Trichilia minutiflora
AATTACAAAGTGTATATACAAAGAAATAATAACCCTGAACCATATGACACGATTGGTTCTAGGGCATATCTCTAACAGTATGATGGTCGGAGGGCCATTACTTTAGTTGGCCTTATATGCCATTATGTATTATTTTTTACCTTGTGTACCGTCGAGATTAGTTTTACTAATTTCGGCCTTATGTGCCAATATGATTATTTGGCCTTGAGAGACGTAATTATTTATATTGGCCTTGGGTGTCGTGATTTGCTTATTTGACCTTATGTGTTATGTTTTCCTGATATCGACCTTATGAGCCATTTTTACTTATTTTGACTTTGCGAGTCATGGTTTTGTTTGGTTTATTATGGGTGATAGATCCATGTGGAACAGATAGGTGAGTATCTAATAGACGACAGGAAGGCAATGAGTTTTCGCACTGTGGCATGAGGAACTCCTCCAATATTAAGATAGACAAGTGTCCAACAGACGACAGGAAGGCAATGAATTTTCGCATTGTGTCATGAGGAACTCTACCAGTATTGAGATAGACAAGTATCCAACAGATGACAGGAAGGTGTGTGTTTCTGAATTGTGTCGTAATGAAGATGTTTCGAGTTATTAGAGGCTTCCAACAAACGACAGGTGGCGATATGATCTCGCACTGTGTTGTGAGGAACCTATTGGTTGTGTATATGCTTTATATGATGAATTACAATTTTTCTATATAGTTGATAATTGACTTATAGAGGAATTGTTGAGATAATAATTAAGGCCAGAAGATGGCCATTATGTTTTGCTTATGATATGACTATGTGATGTTGATTCGATTTGGATACTTTATTGGTGCATGTATTATTGTGTATTTAGATTTTGATTTATTATAGATAACTGAATGAATTATAGTTGATGATTGAGTGGTAGATGAAAATGATTGGAATAGGGGTTGCTACTTTGGGTTGACTAGAATGAGATGAGAAGTGATAATGAGAAAAGAGAGTAGAAAGAGATTATGGTTTATATACAAGTGTATACTTTGTAAAGGCGATGTATTAGTTGATGTGTATGTATATGTATAACTTGTTTGCATACTGATATGGTGATTTTCTAACCAATGTCTATCTTGGTTATGTTATCAAACTGTTTTGGATTACAGGTTTAGTAACCTTCTCCCTGCGCTTATTAGCTCACAACTCTCTAGTTTTTAGTTTTGTAGGCCTATCCTAATTACCAGGCTCCTCTATAGCATCGCAGCAATAGCTCATTGTATGTCAAACTTTTTGCAAAAATAAAGCCATTATGCATACCTATTGCATAAGCATTTTTTTAATGTAGACTTTGTATGACCGTGGATTGATTGAGCATGTAGCAGTTGGACCAACTCACGGCATCCCTTTGAAGGGTAGTGTTGGCTTGCAGAAGGTCGGTCATGACAGTTTGGTATCAGAGCTCTAGGTTGAGAGTTCATAGGGACATGCATTGAGTGTGAGTAGTGATATGTGTTTCATACATATAGATTCTACTATGTCTGGACGTGGTCGAGGAGCTAGAATAGGATAAGGTTGTGGTTTATAGTGATATGTTGCATGATAAATTGTATGCTCTTTGTGTTTCTGAATCATATTATGGTTGTAATATTGTGATTGTAATTGGATAGTGTTTCTTGTTTGGTGGATGGTCATGTTAAGGTAGGAAGTATGTAATGCCAGGATGTTTTGGCATGGAGACAAGATTTCGAATGGACTAACAAGGGACATAGAAATTTTGGGGACGAAATTTTTTATAAGGGGGTAGAATTGTAGAACCCAATCTAAATTCTTAAAGATTTATCGGGGTACGTGTGTAAATTCATGATTGGGGTGTCGATTGGGGTCTAAAGTGCTTAGAAATGGGCTAGGGTTATTTTGGTAATTTAGGTTTGATTACTGTAGCAGTATCAAAATTTAGACCGACGAATACTGTAGGAAATCTTGTAACATCCAGATGATCATGCCACAAACGACGCTAAATTGGATAGGTATTGAGAGAGTTATGATATTTTCCGACTAAATGAGTAATATCGCAACTCGATTTTCAAAGCAGCACCCTTGTAGCCGATTTGTTTTTTGGATGTTTCGAGATCGGTAGGATGGTTCTAATGTGTAGAGTTGAACGTCGCAAACGGTACTTAATTTGAAAATGGAATGACGGAGTTGTGACGTTTTTTGTGAGAAATCAAATGAAAAATGATAAAAAACGAAAATCGATGATATGGAAGACTTTCGAAGAAGTGCTAAACATTTTGGTAATGAATTTGGGGTGGGAAACAAAGCCTGCTATGGAGACAGATAGCAAAATAGAGGTCGGAATGCAAAACGGGATAAAAAATTATTGCTTTGTCCCAAAGAGCAATTTATCTCAAAATAACAATTTTACCCCTGATGCCTATAAATAAGCCATTGGGGTTCATTTTTGCAGGGAATTCATTTGGTAAGAGAGAGGGGAGGGGAGAGGAAGAAGGAGAGAGAAAGTAAAGAGAGAGTGTATTTTGGCCATAACTTCACGCACACATGTCGGATTGATGCACCGCTTACGCCATTGGACTCTTGTCGACAAGAAGACTCAGCTGTTGGTCACATAATGCTAGAAAGTTACCAGAGCAGTACCCAAAGCTCTACTGTAGCTTGGATAAAATTTTGGTTTTCTCCTCGATTCGACATCAAAAATCGAGAATTTTACCTCGTAAAGTTTGGATAAACTCCTGGTGAGTAGTTATCACTATGAAAGCTATGTTTTTCATAAATTTAAGAGAAAGATATGGATGGGTTTATGAGTTTATTGATTTTGATTGTTTAGTTTGAAATGGTTGTTGTGATTAGTGACATCGCATTATTCATAGAGTTGTGTTATTGGATGATTGTAATATTGGGTGTATTAAGCTTAAAATTTTAAAAAAATTGGCTAAGAGACTTGGCACACCAAGTGTCCGATGAAATGTCTAAGTGACTTTAGGCATTGATTTATTATGAATGTGATGATTAGGAATGTTGCCAAGAAAAGTCCAATGTGTGATGAGATAAATGAATTATAAAACTTTGTAGTGTGTTGTATACAATTGCATAAATGTAAGAAGATATGGCAATTGCATACCAAGTGTTTGACAAGTGTTTGACAAAGTGACTAAATGATGTGTTGATTGTTGTATTAGTAACGAATGACTGAAGATATTTTGTAGCATCAGTTGTGAGATCAACAAACCACTGTTTTGGATGTAGTATAAATGATCGAGGCCAGTAAGGCCACTATGATTTTTGACATGTGGAGTTGGATTTATGCTATTGTGAAATGCAATATGGATGTCGGTTTGATTATGCTAATGATGACTTTTGTGAGTATAGTTAAAGAGCTAATATTTTAGGTATCAATATCGATTTTGGGCTTGTGTGTTGATATGATATTTAATATATATATATATCTTAACCTGGTGGCTTTGTGAGCCAATGCATGTGATTTCGATTTTGTGTGACAATGGATTTATTCTATGGAATTTGATTTGTATAAGTCATGAATGACACACGTGTCTATGAAAATGAGTGCAGCGAATGCAACATTTGTGGGGCTAATCTTGGGGTCTATAAGTTTCATCTCAGATATTTTGTTTCCAAGCATGCTTGGTGTCAAATGGATATACCTTTATCTTTTTTTGCTTTCTTGTTTGAAACACTTGCATTTTATTGCCTTAGGGTATTAAAAATTAGGATATGATCATAATGAGGAGACAAAGATTATAATTATTGTGTGGTGACCTGGATAATCCCTTGTTTGTGGTAGAATTAAGTGATGATGTGATATATTATTATTATGGATTTGAGGCTAAAGGCCAATGATGAATATTACTCTTTATTGATATTATGTGAATTATGGCATTATTTGATATGTATGATGGTCGGAAGGCCATTACTTTAGTTGGCCTTGTGGCCATTATGTATTATTTTTGACCTTGTGTGCCGTCGAGATTGGTTTTACTGATGTTAGCCTTGGGTGCCAATATGTTTGTTTGGCCTTGAGAGTCATGATTATTTATGTTGGCCTTAGGTCTCGTGATTTAATTATTTGACCTTATGTGTTATGTTTTCTTGATATCAGCCTTATGAGCCATTTTTATTGATTTTATCCTTGCGAGTCATGCTTTTGTTTGGTTTATGGGTGATAAATCCATATAGATGAGATAGGTGAGTATCTAACAGATGACAGGAAGGCGATGAGTTTTCGCATTGTGTCATGAGGAACTCTACCAGTATTTAGATAGACAAGTGTCCAACAGACGACAAAAAGGTGGGTGTTTTCGCACTATGTCGTGAGGAATTTGGTTAAAGTCAGATGAATATCCAACAGACGATAGGAAGGCGATGAGTTTTTGTATTGTGTCATGAGGAACTCTACCAGTGTTAAGATAGATAGGTGTCCAACAGACGACAAGAAGGTGGGTGTTTCTGCATTGTGTCATAAGGAACTTGTTTTGAGTTATTAGAGGCTTCCAACAAATGATAGGTGGCGATATGATCTCACACTGTGTGGTGAGGAATCTATTGGTTGTGTATATGCTTTATATGATGAATTACAATTTTTTTATATGGTTGATAATTAACTTATGAAGGAGTTGTTGAGATACTGTGATTAAGGCTAAAAGACGACCATTATATTTTGCTTATGATATGACTATGAGATGTTGATTCAATTTTGATGCTTTATTGGTGCATGTATTATTGTGTATTTAGATTTGGATTGATTATAGATAATTGATTGAATTGTCGTTGATGATTGAATGGTAGATGAAAATGATTGGAATAGGAGTTGGTATTATGGGTTGACTAGAATGAGATGAGAAGTGATAATGAGGAAAGAGAGTAGAAAGAGATTATGGTTTATATACAAATGTATACTTTATAAAGGCAATGTATTAGTTGATGTGTATGTATACCTATAGCTTGTCTGCATACTGATATGGTGATTATCTAACCAATGTCTATCTTGATTATGTTATCAAACTATTTTGGAGTACAGGTTGAGTGACCTACTCGCTGGGCTTATTAGCTCACTACTCTACAGTTTTTAGTTTTTAGTTTTACTATGCTCCTCTACAGCATCGCAGCAGTAGCTTATTGTATGTCCAGACTTTTTTGCGAAAATAGAACCATTATGAATACCTATTGCATAGTTTGTTTGTTTTTTAATGTGGGCTTTGTATGACTATGGATTAATTGAGCATGGAGCAGTTGGACCAACTCACGACGTCCCTTTGTAGGGTAGTGTTGGCTTGTAGAGGGCGATCATGACATTAAAATCCATGCTTAAATTAGATACATTAAGCCTATTTGATTAAACCTTTGTAGATCACTTAATTTAATGGATTTAACCTAACATGATAACTTGTAATACATAATTATTAAC
This sequence comes from Trichilia minutiflora, assembly GCA_035590515.1. Classification (NCBI taxonomy): domain Eukaryota; kingdom Viridiplantae; phylum Streptophyta; class Magnoliopsida; order Sapindales; family Meliaceae; genus Trichilia; species Trichilia minutiflora. The sequence continues at coordinate 5,410 of JAVXUL010041278.1, forward strand.
ATATAAGCCCATATAATTTAATTAAGATCCAAGAATCTCTTACTTAAACTGCATATGTTACTTATAATTATATATTAAAATAATCTTATGGTTCTTAAAATTTTGCTATCATTCTTAAATGCATTAAGTGCATTTCCAAACAATTTGGTCCATCAATCATACTAACATAGGATTAAACTACACCTATATAAGCGATATACTTGTCAAAGACCTTGGATGGCAATTCTTTGGTAAGCTGCTAAATAATCATAGAGTTTATCCTAATGTACTCTATAAATACTTGTCCACTCTAAAGTCTTTCCTTTACAACTAAGAACTCGATGTCTATATGCTTTGACTTTGTTGAGCTCTTATTGTTATTAGAATATAGAACTGCAAACTTATTGTTACAAAATTACTTGAATGGTTTTTCTATACCATTCACAATATATGGTCCAATGATAAAGTTTCACAACTATAATATGTGGTTTGATTCCTCATAATACTTTATAAACTCTATTATCATAGTAGAGGAAGCTATGAGTGTTTGCTTAGCACTCTTCTAAGAAATTACCCCACTAGTAACTAGGTAAATATAACCTAATGTGGATCTTCAACTACCTTAGCGTTCAGTGAAATCTGAATAATTGATGAAATCCAATTGATTTGATCATTTGTATATGAGCATATAATCCTTTGTTCTTTGCAAGTATTGCATGACCTATTTGGCTATATTTCAATAATAAACTTCTGGATTACTCAAATATTTGCCTGGTATCCCAATAATGTATGCGATATCCAAACACGACATTAGATTCCCTAAAACTGAAGTATAAGAGATCTTCTGTATTGCCTTGATCTCAAAGTTGTTCTTAAAGTATTGACTTAAACTGAACTTATGTCCTTTAGACATAGAGGTATCACCTGATTTGAAATCCTGTATGCCAAATCTCTTAAAAACCTTTTTGCTATAGCTTTGGTGTGATAATTCAAGAACATCCCAAGTTCAATCTTGGTATATTTGAATCCCTAATATAAAAGAGGTGTCATCAAGATCTTTCATCTCAAAATTATTTGTTAGAAATTTTTCGTTTCATGCAACATGCCTATATCATTAGTAGCAAGCAATATCTCATCAACAAAAAAGATTAGAAAAATATATTAACTCCAACTAAACTTATGGTATATATAACCATCCATAATATTTATCTGAAAACTAAACGAGGCAATAACTTGGTGAAATTTGTAATACTATTGATGAGACACCTGCTTAAGCCCATAGATGGATTTCTTTAGTTTACAAACCATTAACTTTGCATCGCACAATACAAAACTTTTTTATTGTACCATATAAATCATCTTATCAATGTCACCATTAAGAATTACAGTTTTAACATCCATCTGATGTAACTCAAGGTCATAATGTGGTACTAATGCTATTATTGTAACATCCTGGTCATTGAGGGCCGAAAATGGCACTGGGGCAGAGGCCTGAGTAAGGAGTGACTCTTGGTAGGTTTCAGGATGATTGTGGAGGTAGGAGGAGTCCCACCTCAGAATGGGAGAGGAAGTTACTGGGCTATATATGTGGAGTTGGAACCAAGTTGTCAAAAAGGTCTTTTAGGATGGATTTAGGCTCATTACCAAGAACAAAGCTGTGAGGCCCCATGGGTTGGGCCAAAGCAAACAATATTATTGACAGTTTTGGGTCAAGTGTTGCAATATGGTATCAGAGTTAACTCTCTTCCAATACGATTATGGGCTCAAGGACGAGCTGACAGAAGCTAGTGGGCTGTAACATCCTAATCCTTAAGGACGGGGAGTGGCGCCAGGTTAAAGGCCTGAGCAAAGAGCAGCTCCTGGTAAGCTTTAGGATGGCTAGTTGGCAGGAGGAGTCCCACATCAAAATGGGAGAAGAAGTTAAGTGTTCTATTTTGCCTCTCAGTAACATCATTCATGGTAAGAGAACCTAGAATGGTGTATTATAGATGATACCATATCCCTTTAAGTATTTACCAAATAGTCGTGAATGCTATTCACTTGATCCGTCATATCTGCTATAGTCTTCATCACCACGGTCCAATATAATGCTTTAAATACTTTTGCTAAGTTGATTTTCAACTTAGCTTTATAGTTTTGAAACATGTCAAATAACTGTGCCTTTTCATAGATAAGATAAAGGTAGCTATATCTTGAATAATCATCACTGAACATTATAAAATATTGTTCAACATTCTAAGAAGCCATAGGGAATGACCTATAAATATTTGTATGTATAAGCTCCAAGACCTGAGCTTCTTTGTGTTGGATTTACTTGATCATAAAATTATATTACCTTTCACAAGTGAGTGAGGGGGCCTATTAAGAGTTGTTTTTAAATATTATTATTAAACATTTACCTCACAATATAAGTTAATAGAGCTAGTAGTATTACAACATGATATCTAAGGGAGCATGATATCAAAGGGGTTGCTTGGTCTTTTGATTTAATATTGAATTGGTTCAATATGGCTATTGGCGAATAAAAAAGGTAAATTTTTTTAACCGTTTATCTGAATCTTTAAAGTTTAAAAATTTTAGTTGAATATTTTTATTTGATTAATTTATTTATATCATTAAACTTATCAGAACCTAACACTTTTTTTTTTTTTCATTTTAAATCTAAGTATTGTTTTTACTAAAAAATTTGATATAATCAAACAACATAATTATCGTTTTTAATCTTTTATTTATTTTAATTTAAATTTATCAAGATATCTTAAATTATTTTTATTGTTATTATTAATCTAGATATATCTGCACAAAAAGAATCTAATTACAGTCCGTTGCACTTCACACTACAGATTTTTGATCCATTGATCTGTCTATCTATAATTTTAATATAATTTTTAAATATCATTGTAGACTTTTCTCTTTTCTCATTGCTACTTGAATGCCTATCTTAGAAGTCTTGGGCCTTGAGTAATATTTTTCTATCTATATTTGGGATGGTAATTACTTGCCATTGGTCTGATTAGTAGTGTATTTGTGTCAGTGTCCTTTCTATTATCACATTCAAGATTTAAACCAAGTGTAGGTCTAGATTGTATCGAAATAGATTTTAGAAATTCATAAAACTCCATAAATATTATTTTGTACGTAATTTTTTTAAAATTTTGAATTATTCTTAATTTTAAACTATTAAATTTAAATTCTTTTAAATAAACTCATTGATAATAAAATGAAATAATTAAATTAGAAAATTTAATCTTTAAAACAATATATATATATATAAATTATAATTGGACTAAATATATAAAAATATGTATAATATATAATAAAATAGCTTATTTTACTAATTATTTTTAGATTTTCTCAAAACTATCAAAATTAATTTTTTACTTAATCCATTAAGTAATCTCTTCAACTCTATAAAAGTTTTATATGATAACAAACAAATGTTAGAATAAAAGTTTTACATTATTTTTTTGTTTTATGCCCTCATGTTTTAATTTTTAGTTTCTAATTTAATTTTTATTTTGTTATTAATAATATTAATAATAAAATTTATTTAACCGGGTATTTCCACAAATGCATGCACATTTTCCAATTTGTTCTGTATTTCTTTCACGTTCCTATTTTCACGGTTATCGTATTTCTTGGTTCTAATTTCAACTAAATAAAAGTCAGTCAAGCAAATTTATATCAAGATATCTTCCATTTTAATTATAATTTCATTGACTATTGACCTCACATGACATTCACCCATTTGCTTTGCTAGTGCTTATCATCTACATCATTACCGTCTCTTCTTTGTATTTCTTTCTATTTTAATAAATTATTCTTCTCAGAGTATACTTTGACGCGTTGACGCGTTGACGCATTGACTTCAAGACATTCCACAATTTGCTCTCCTACTGCTTATCACCTGCATCATCATCTCCTCTTTTTGTTTCTTCTATTTTAATAAATTATTCGTCGCCTAGTATATGCTTTTAGGCATTGACGCATTAACTTATATGGACTTCACCACATTCACCCCTTTGCGCTTATGTGATTTCTATAAATTTGGCTCTCAGAGTGCTTGTCTTCGGCAATTGTTCTTGTATTTTGGTCTTTCTTTCCTTCTATTATATCTATTCTGTATTCGATGATGGCGTCAAATAATCAACAACTAGTTTTTGTACTTTTTTCACTATTTCTATTTCTTTTCTTAAACTTCTCAATAACTATTGCTTCAGCTTCATATGAAGAAGCACAAGCTCTTATCAAATGGAAAACAAGCATTGATAGTAACCGTAACCACACTCTTTTGCCTTCATGGACTCTTTATAATATTAATTCCACCAAAATAAACCCATGTGTCTGGTCTGGGATATATTTATTGCAACCGATTTGGAAAAGTCATCCGCATAAACCTAACAACTATAGGTTTAAAAGGTACGCTTCATGAATTCTCATTCTCATCGTTTCCTCATCTTGCGTATCTTGATCTTAATTCCAACAAATTATTTGATACAATACCAACTCAAATTGCTAAGCTAAAAAAACTCAAATATCTTGATTTATCATTAAATGAGTTTTTTGGTTCCATTCCTTGTTCATTTGGTAATCTTACAAATTTAGAAACTTTATACCTAACATATAATGAGCTTTCTGGTTTCATTCCCGACGAAATAGGAAACTTGAAGTTTTTGTTGGATTTAGAATTGAGTACAAATAATCTTATTGGTGTCATTCCTCGTTCATTTGGCAATCTTAGCAATTTGAGGGCTTTATACCTCTATCAAAATGAACTTTCTAGCTCTATTCCGGACGAAATAGGAAACTTAAAGTTTTTGTCAGAGCTACAATTGAATAAAAATAATCTTAGTAGTGTTATTCCTCGTTCACTTGGCAATCTTAGCAATTTGAGGGCTTTATATCTCTTCCAAAATGAGCTTTCTGGGTCTATTCCTTATGAAATAGGAAACTTAAAATCTTTGTTTGATCTAGAATTGAGTGAAAACAATCTTACTGGCGTTATTCCTCATTCATTTGGTAATCTTACCGATTTAAGTTTTTTATATCTCAGTGAAAATGAGCTTTTTGGTACCATTCCTGACGAAATAGGAAATTTGATGAAATTGATTGACTTTCAACTATATAAAAACCGATTCATTGGTCATTTACCATATAATATTTGCCAAGGTGGCTTAATTCAAATGTTTAGTATATCATATAATGATATTCAAGGTTCAATTCCTAAAAGCTTGATAAATTGCAAAAACCTAGTCAGAGCACGTCTCGAGTGGAACAACCTCAGTGGAAATATATCTGAAGATTTTGGCATTTATCCGAACTTAAATTTCATAGATCTTAGTCATAACAGATTTTATGGTGAAATCTCATCTAATTGGGGAAAATGCCCCAAACTAGGCTATTTAAACATTTCAATGAATAATATCACTGGTAGTATGTCACCTGAAATTGGAAGATCTTCCCAACTACAATGGCTTGATCTTTCTTCAAATCATATAGCTGGGGAGATTCCAATGGAATTTGGAAAGTTAACTTCTCTAAGCAAACTTATTCTCAATAGGAATAAACTTTCTGGAAGTTTACCTCGAGAACTTGGCTCATTAAC
>JAVXUL010041289.1:0-10993 GCA_035590515.1 Trichilia minutiflora
TTGTACCTTCCCGTGTGCACTTTACTTCTTGCTCGATCTGGAGTCCTCACTCAGTGTGTTGCCTTTAGATCTTCATTTGATTATCCTCTTCTCTCTGTAAAAAGGTTTACCAGACAAATGAACCCGGCTAATCTTTGATTCCTTTACTTGACTTGTCCCCTCATACACAATCTCGAGTGCATGCCAAATGTCATATGCACTTTCACAAGTAGAAATACGGTGGAACTCGTTTTTGTCCATGACACAATATAGTGTATTGATAGCTCTTACGTTTAGTGAGGCTTTCTTCAAATCCACATCGTCCCAATCTTCTTTCGATTTAGGCACACTTTCTCCTCTTTCATTTCTTATCATTGGTATGTGAGGACCAATGCTAACGACTCTTCATAGCTCGTAATCCGTGGCTTGCAAAAAAATCTTCATTCTTGCTTTCCAATATGCATAGTTATTTCCATCAAAGAATGAAGGTCGAGTGGTTGATTGTCCCTCGATGTTTCCGGTAGTTGCCATGGATCTTCTCTTAGACGGTTAAGCCTTTAACAAGAGAACCCGCTCTGATACCAATTGAAATCTCACTAAGGTAACCCAAGAGGGGGGGGTGAATTGGGTTTTCCATATAATTTATGCGAATATTGATTAGTCCAAAGGAAGATTAATATTTGATTGAATTACTTACACACTTATGGTAATAAGTATTTAACAATTATTAGGTATTCTATGTGAACAATAAATTAGTCCAGAGAAAGGTTTATTCTTTAATAAGATATATTATTAATATTTGATTATTACTGTGAGCCCCGTGCCTAAATCTCAAGGGCATAATGATAATTTTACACTTTTATTGTATATGTAATTGTGCTTGTATTGTAAATAGTTAACACGCCATCGTGATTGTATATTTATTTTGGGGATTGAAGTTGATTAAGATAGAGTTTTGAAGTCGTAATCATAGGGACCTCAATGTAATTAAATATTAGTTTTATTTTGAGTGGGATCCCAATGATATTTTCTAAATTTAGGAATGATTCAAATAAAATTTTCTATTTTTGACGGGTTTGATCGATCGAATAGGGTGATTCGTTCGATCGATATTTTAGATACCCTAAAAATTTTATGACTTTAGATTCATTCGAATGAATGAAAGATTCGTTTGATCGAATGGGTCTTCATTCGATCGAACAAGCCATTCGATTAGCCGAAATGCCTGGTTCGTCTGAACGAAATGGTATTTGTTCGATCGATAAAATGAAAGTCTCTTGACTTTTTAGAGTGTTAAAGAATTCATTTGAATGACCCTTGGTTCGTTTAACCAAAGTAGGCAGTTCGTTCGAACGAACCCTTAATTTGTTCGATCGAACTATACGAAATGACGATTTTTGCCCTCTCCTAGAAGATTCTCCTTTGCATTATCTAAGGGTAAAATGATAATTTTATTATTTTTTCTATAAATAGGGGGCCAAGGCCCCAGATTGCACGTTGCTTTTCTTTTCTTCCTCTCCTTCTCCTCTCTTCCTCTCTCACGCGCGTCCTCTCTGTCTCTCTAAACTCTCACCCATATTTTGTCACACTTTCGATTTCTTCTTACCTGTCAACCACATCTTTTGTATCTAACTTCCCAAAAGTGTCAATTTGACAGTAGAAGTGCGGAATAAAAAATGAGCACTTAGGGTTTCAGGAGAAGATGTTAGTGTTTACTGACTTATGAGCGAAATCGAGAAAAATCGACGATACCATGAGGTTCGTAGTATCATTCCTAACTAGTCTGCATCTTTTATTTCGTATTTTAGTAAATTTTTGTAATTTGAGTTTTACTGTTCATTTGTATGGATTTTGATAGTTTTAACTCGTACATTTTGATTTTTAAATGTTAATTAGGTCGTAGTGAAGTTGGGTAACTCACTAGGAAGTTAAGAATACAAATTTAAAGATTTTAGATTAGCGTGAACAGTAACCAGGTTACTGTTCTGATGAGTGTGTGGGGTTCATCTATTCTATCAAAAAAAGAATCAAAATACGCTAGTTTAGCTATAATGTGGATTCGTGATAGTAATGTATGGACAATTAGGTAAATAATGAGAATTTAATTGATTTCACGTATTGTCCGACTTTAGGAAACCTGGGGTTAGCATGAATTGCACGCATATGAGTTTTATTTGAGGATTCGGAATGTATATTGATATATCTTGATATATGTGATTAGGAGACTGAGTACGAGCGAGAAATTCAAGTACCGATCAGAGAAACAAAAAAAACTAGGGAGTGTATACCCTCTCTAAGTTGTGAGTGAACCTTTTTTGTTTCTAATGTTACAAAAATGATTCTTTTTATACTTTTATAAATACGTTTGATAACATTTTTCTTTTATGTATATGTTGCTTTTGATTTTATGCATACTTGGTTATATATATGGATATCAATGGATTGAGATACAACTATTTATTGAATTTATGGCCGGAGAGCCTGATAGTATTGATTTAATTTGTGTACATGTTTTACATAAATGATGGTCGTGGGCCAATTTACGATGTGCTTATATTTTGATGATGATGTTATTAGATATTGTTATGTATATTGGTGATGATGGCCATGAGGACTGGGATTGTTTACTATAACTATAGGGTGAAGTAGCCTAGGGTTGGCCTGATAGAGAGGTCGCTTAGGTGAGTAGAGACTTCACAGGTGGGGGTGATGTATGGTATTGTATTATTATAATAGAGATGAGATTTGACCATCTGTGAGTCTCGTCGGGTTAGTCACGGATGTCACTTCATGGCTAATCCGAGGCGAACGTTAGTGGCGAGCTCGATTTTACCAAATCAAACCATCATCGTTTACTCTCTGCATTCAAAAATCTATTTTTATAAATAGCATGATTTTATTGCATATAAAATCCACTGACGGACTCGGGATGTCTAGGGCCAAGGTAACCTCTGAGAAAGGCAGTCAGCCTAATGATTTTTGATATACGATTTGAGGTTTCAAACTAAAAGAAATATTTTCATCGAACTGTATGGAATATATTTTAATTATGCTTTTTTATTTACAAATCAAGTATTATTTACTCATGTTTACCTTTAGTTCACTCACAGAGTATACTCCTGTATACTCAACCCCTTCACTCTCCAGTTTCAAGTTCGGTTAGTTAGCAGCGAGCGATGGTGATGATTCTTCTGGGTTAGAGGACCATTAGGTATATGATAAGTCGACTCGCTCAAATTTGTCTAAAGTCCACTAGAGTCTGTTGATCATTTTATTTTGTTTAGTTTATGAAACTTTTTATGAATTGTAAAGAAATTTGTAAGAAATATTTGAATTTTATTTTGGGAGATTGATGCCTACAGATTGATGTCTGGATGAACATTTTATGGATTGATTTATATATATATATTTTGAAGTGTTTGAGGTTTCTTGGGAAATGTTCCGAAGTTTGGGTGTTTGGTTGGATTTATATTTGGGAGTGCTATATGAATGTTTTTGAAACAGATTTTATAAAGGTCTTACAGGCTCTCAGGACATATTGTGTGATTGAATATACCTTGGGAGTCTGTGACGATTGTCATGTGTGAGACCTATAGGTTAGGGCATGTTAATTACATTGAGAGTTTCACTTACAGTTGATATTTATATTCAAAGATTAAATATCAATGTTGTGCTAAGTATCTTGTTATAGGGCACACCATCACTTGAGTTTATTTATTATGTTTTGTTATGGATAAAATTATTGAAAACTTAATGTTTGTTGTCTTTTTTTTGTTCAGTTAATGCTTTTGCTTCTTCAATATATATAATTATAAATTCAATTCCAGTACTGAATGTTACAAATTTTAAGATTTAGAAAGAGAACGTTATGATTATTCTCTATTATATAGATTTAGAAAGAGAACGGACAGAACAACCATTCCTTTTATAGATAAAAGTTTTATTGAGGATAAAAGGGACTTTGAGAAGTGAGAAAGTTCTAATCGTATGAGTCTTATGATTATGAAACATATAATTCCAAAAACTTTGAAGGGCCTTATGTTTGATGAGAATGATGTAAAGAAGTTCCATAAAGAATTGGAAAAGTGATTTACCAAAAGCATAAAGGCTGCAACAAGTTCACTACTGTATAAACTTGTTTCAATGAGATATAAAGGAAGGAGTAACATAAGGAAGTATATCATGGAGATATCTCACATTGCTTCAAAATCGAAGGCACTAAAGTTAAAGTTGTCTGGGGATTTGCTTGTGCATCAGATTTTTATTTCTATTCCTGCATAATACAACCAATTTAAAATGAGTTGTAACACTCAAAAAGAGATATAATCCCTTAATAAGCTTATTTCTCATTATGTCCAAGAAGAAGAAAGACTAAAGGTAAACTAATCAAGAATGTTTACTTGATAACATCATCTAAGGACAAAAAGAGAAAAAGAGGAAAAGAAGTTGCGATTAGATAGCATAAGAAAAAAGGATAAAAAAAACAGAATTCAAAATTCACCTATTACTTCTGTAAAAAGGTGGACATATAAAGAAAGAATATCCTAAGTAAGCTACATAGTATATTAACAAAGGGAAACTTCTCACTTTGATTTGTTCTAAAATTAATTTGACTTCTGTACCTAGATATACTTGGTGAATAGATTCTAATATTAATATTGATAATAGTGTGTTTGTACATGGTTGTTTGATGGGTCAACAGTTAAATTATAGTGAAAGATACATCTTTGTAGGTGATGACAAATCAGTTGTGGTTGAAACCATAAAAAACTTTAGATTGTTATTTTATATTATTTTTTATTTGAATTTAGAAGAGATTTTTATTATACAATCATTTAGATGAAATCTGATTTTTGGTTTTGTTATGGACAAATCTAGTAACCTTTATTTATTTAAAAATAATAAATTTAATCTTTTTCAAAATTCAAATTGTTTGGAGAAAAAATATAGGGGTGACACGTGAATGCCCTGTCAAACAAGGCACATGCAGGTGTTCAGGGGTAATCCTATATAGTTCTGTCTCATATACACCCCGTCTCAGGTATCTCCTTACTCAGAAAATACACGGTCCCGGGCAAATTTCATCCCAGGTATCTCCCTGCTTAGGGAATACATGGGCCCGAACAAATTTTATCCAAGGAATCCCTCTTTTCAAGGATTCTATGGCCCCAGTGATTTTTGCCCTAGGTAATCAGCATCCCAAGAGAGTTAATGGCCCCTCAGGATTCTCACTATCTCGCCCTATTAAGCAAGGCACATGTAGGTGGTCAGGGGTAATCCTACGTAGTTTCGTCTCATATACACCCCGTCTTAGGTATCTTCCTGCTTAAGGAATACATGGCCTCGGGCAAATTTCATCCCAAGTATCTCCTTACTCAGGGAATATATGACTCTAGGCAAATTTTGCCCCAGGAATCCCTCTTCTCAGGGATTCTATAGCCCTAGTGATTTTTGTCCCAGATAATCAGCATCCTAAGAGAGTTAATGGCGTCTCAGGATTCTCACTGTCTCAGTCGCCACAAAGACTGAAGCTTATTTTTAGACAAGACACGGTCATCCACAGCATGCCTCAGGCATCCAACGGTATCAACTGAGATAAGTCGCCTTCCCAGAAACTCGGATAGCTTCTCAGAGGAATATATAGGCAATCCCTGGTCAGGGCGGGAATTCCTACTCAAAGTATCAGCAGATATGTGTCCCCTTCTCCAGCTCAAAAAATAGGAATGTTTGCTGACAGTTGGCTCCTTAAATACACCCATCCCATTCTCTGATCATTTTCAGGTGATAGGACGGTGATGGGCCTGCAAAGTCTGTAGATGTGATAACATCATTAAAAGAAATTGACTGCACATTATCCCATGTCAGATATCACATCCTTCTCATTCTCCAATGTCAAGTCACATCATTGTTCAGAGGAGGGGCTCTATATAAATCAAATTTCTTTAACGGAAAAAGGGTTGGCAGTTTGTTGGTTAACTGGTTGGTTCTGAAATATAATTAGAGCTACACTTAGAGATTGGGAGAGATTGAAAGAGATCCAGCAACCTCTTTTTCCATCGATTTCCCTTTATTATCTCCGTTGGGTATTTTCTACGCACTTTCTCCCTTTTCAGGCCATTTACCATTTTCTTCTTGTTGTTTTCGTCGAAAACACATTCCATTTTCTTCCACCATTTTTTAACTTAGGCATCAGAGTTTCTCCATCGAAAATCCCTTCCGGTGTCACTCCGAGGTGTTTACTTTTTTTACAGACTTAGGAGATGAAACTCTGTCGAAAACAGCCACATCTGCAGTTATTCTCTGGTATAGAAATCGTCGCTCAACAAACAGCCGTATTATCCTCACACCTCACTAGCTGGGTCATTCTACATTGGCTGCGAGGAGGGTCCACAGATAATTCTTGCACCAACAGCTGACACTATATGTAGGGATCAAACAAAAAGCCATCCGAACACCGTGCACGGAGTAGAAAAGGGGGAAAGAATATTTTTCTGAAGTTTTCTGAGAAAACTTTAGAAAAATATTCCTTAGAAAAATTCAAAGATGGCAGAAAGAAGACAAGCAGAGGAAGGTTTCAGCTCTAGCAAAAGTATTGTTCGTGCAGGAGGCAAACATGTAGATAGGCTTCTGGCCAGCAGGGCTGAAGCACTGGAGAGGGATCTATTGGAAGTTAGGAGGCAAATAGCTGGGGAACCCGTCTCTCTGGGGGAAGAGAGGACGCCTCTTGTTCCTAAATGGCAAGAAAGTCAAATTTCCCGAAGCAATCCTGCAGAAAGAGTTCGAGGAGCCAGGGTGATGTATGGCCATGTACCTGAACAGAGACTAACACCTGGACAGAAAGGGAAGGCCAAGGTGACTAAGAGATCAAAGGAATTTCGTGTGCCTTAGGGGATTAACACCCCCTTTAAGATCTATGAAGGGCGTGAACATCGAAAAAATATTAATGACGGAGATTTCAAAAGGATGGGTCAATCGAGAATTGAGCCCAGCCTTACTTTCTCAGATATGAGGTTTTACCTCAATGAGAAGCATGCCCGGGATAGGGTCGTCAAATGGGCCGGGATAGGCTTAATTGATCCAGGCCATTTCAGGCAAGCACTTAAATAGACAAGGCCGGGCTAACCCATTTAATAAACGGATTAATATAAGCGGGCTAAATTGGCCAGCCCATTTATATTAAGTAACTAATTAAATAAATAAATAAATAATTATAATTTAAAAAAAATTAAAAATTAATAAAAAATAAAAACACTATAAATATATAACAACAAATATTTTTAATTTAATTTTTTAAAATTAAAATTTTATTATTATAAATATATAATAAATATTTAATTTTAAAAAATATTTTTAAATATTTAATTAATATAATCAGGTCGACCCATTTAATCTGCGGGTTAAACGGGTTTGAACCCTTTTACCTGTGGGTTAATCGGGTTGACCTGTTTAACCCGTGAGCCAAAAACTCTTGATCCTAACCTGCTTATTTTGCAGGTTAAACGGATCAGCCCGTCGGGTTGAACCCGTTTTGATAGCTCTAGCCTGGGAGAAGGAAGCAATAACAACGATCAGTCAAAAGGAGATGAAAGAATGTGTAAAGAGAATGCTACATGAAATAGGGGCTTACAACATCCCTGCTCAGAGAAGAAATCTAGAAGTTAACCAAGCTCCCCCCTATGGGTTTAGATCTCTTTTTTTAGAGGAGATATTATCCTTAGTCCTTCCCAAAAAATTCAAGATGCCCCAATTGTCTCCCTAATTAAGAAAAACTAACCCATCTTTGCACATTGACACGTTGAGGGAGATGATGCTGATTCAGGGGTTAACTGAGTTGCAAATATGCCATCCTTTTCCCCTGACTTTAGAAGGGTCAGCAAGGCATTGGTACAAGAGTCTACCCCCAACTAGCATCACTAGTTTCAGCCAACTGGTGGTGCTCTTTGAAAATGAGTTTAGGGGAGCCGTGGCCACTAGTTGAAATCTGAGCACGTTGTTGTCAATGCTCTAGGGAGCAGGAGAAATGCTGAAAAACTTCATGCGTAGATACCACGAAGAAGTGATGGAGTTGGGGGCCTACTATCACCCTTTGGCTTTAGAAGGGTTGGAAAAGGGCCTGTGACTGGAAAGGGTTTGATACGCTGTCCATCAACGCACTGTGGATACGTATGAAGCAGCCCGACTGGAACTGTTGGACGAAATCAAGATTAAGGGTGAGATGATCCTAAGAATGAAGAAAGAATCTCGCACAGTCCCAGTCAGGAGGGAACATCCTCAGGAGATGCGTCGAAGAGAAAAAGGAGACCGCTATGGGCATCAAAAGTATGACAGAGGAGATAAGGGTCAGGGAAAGCTTCTATCCTGGTACCCCAAGGATGAAAGGCCACCAAAGCAACATCAGGGCAGGAACTCTTCCAGGAGAGTGGAACAGGTGGCCACCCAAAATTACACTCTATTGAAGGCTCATCTGTCTGAAATTTATGAGTACACAAAAAGTCAGGTTCTCCTGGCCCCCAGTCCCCAGACCATGAAAATAAAGGTGCCTAAAAGGACTAAGGGCCGATTTTATGAATTTCACAAAGAAAGTGGTCACTCCACTGACCAGTGCGAGGATCTGAAGAATCAAATCGAGGTACTAGTCAGAAATAGTTATCTCATAAACTATATTGATTCTCAGCACCTCCTCCCAAGATCTGAGCAACATCAGGATGAGGAAGACTACCTTGAATAGTATCCTAGTATCATGGTCATCTCAGGAGGTCCAACCCTTGTCAAGATCTCTAATAGCTCCAAGAAGAATTATGCGTGCTACTTACTGTCTAACCAATCTTTAGACATCCATGTGATGAATGTGCGGGCAGACAAGAGGCCTAAAATTACCATAATTCCCATCATGTTCACGGATGAGGATGAAGTGGGGGTCCACTACCCCCATGATGATACTTTGATGGTGACAATGAGGTTTGCTTTCAAACAGGTCAGTAAAATTTTGATTGATACAGGGAGTTCGACGGATATAATCTTCAAAGATACGATAGATTCCCTGGAAATAGAGGACCTAGAATTAACTCTGCCAAATTCCATCGTACATGGATTCTAGGATTTCTTCATCATTCCCTTGGGCTTAATATAGTTACCAGTCACCATGGGGGAGAGGCCATACCAGAAGATTGCTATGATATGCTTTCAAGTGATCGACTTAAAGATGTCATATTTTGCCATCCTGGGAAGGCCCTTCTTAAGAAATACAAAAGCAGTGGAAAGCATTCACTACCTAAAGCTGAAGTTTAGGGCTGGAGAAGGGATTGACATCGTAAGGGAAAATCAACGAAAAGTTAGATCATATTTCAACACTTCTTTCAAGTAGGCTTATTGCATTCGCAAGAAGCCATTGGAAGCTTCTCTTGACCCAACCACGAGCCCTGCAAACAATGAAAGAATGGGATCAAGGAGACAACATGCAGCTTCTACTAACCATCAGGTCAAGGAGAGCGAGGAACCACTAGTTCCCAGGATGGAACCAAAAGAAACCCTGATCGACGTGGTTCTGGATAAGCAACACCCTGAAAAGATTGTGAAGATCGGCACCCAACTGAGCCTGAGCATAGACGAAGCATGATAGAGACCCTGAGATCGAATGTAGATGTATTTGCCTGGAGTCACTCCGACTTGCTAGGTATCGATAACGGGGTTATGACTCACCAGCTTGCAGTTAACCCTTCACACAAACCCATCCACCAGAAAAGGAGAGTCTTTAACACTGAAAGACAAAGGGTCATCAGGGAAGAGGTGGATAAGCTGCTCAAAGCGGGATTTATCAGGGAAGTAAAATACCCAGATTGGTTGGCTAATGTTGTGTTGGTCAAAAAAGTTAACAAAAGCTGAAGGATGTGTGTCGACTTCATCGACCTAAATAAAGCTTATCCAAAAGACAGTTTTTTTCTGCCCCAAATTGATCAGCTAGTGGACTCTACGGTAGGACATGAGCTGTTAAGCTTTATGGATACGTTCTTAGGGTACAACCAAATCCTACTGCATCCACCAGACTAGAGGTGTCTAACGGGCCGGGTTGGCCCGCAAACTGGCCTGGCCTGACTCATCAAAAACCAGGCCTGAACCACTGTTCACACGGTCCGGACTGGTTTTAGGCCAATATAGACGGTCCAGTTCGGTTCCAGAATTTTAGAATCGTAAAATCGGACCATAACGGGCTCGAAACCATTTCGGGCCCGGCGATTTAACACCGGGTTAAACCAGCGATTCCAAACCGGCAGGTTGAATCGGCCCGGACCGCCGGTTCAACCCGGGTCAATTTTTAAAAAAAATTTTTGAATTTAAATATTTTTTAAAAAATATTTTTATAAATTAAAAAATTAATAAAACCGGAACCAGACCGAAATCGAACCGAAATCGAAACCAAAATCGAATCAAAACTGGAACTGAATAGAAATCGAAACCGTTTGACAAGTCGGACCTGCCCAGCCCGGTCCATTACTGTTCTACTTTTGATTTCGATCTAGTTCTATGAAATTAGAACTGTTGAACCAGCCCGGCCTGGATCGTTACTATTTTTGGTCTGGGTCGGTTCTAGTTTTATGGAATCATCGAATCAACCCGGATCGACCCAAACCCGTCGATTCAGGCCCGTTAGACACCCCTACACCAGACCAAGAAAAGACATCCTTCATCACTGATCAGGGGTTGTACTGCTGTAAAGTTATGCCTTTTGATTTGAAGAACGCAAGGGCCACTTTTCAAAGGTTGGTGAACAGAGTTTTTAAGCCTTTAATAGGACAATCCATGGAAGTTTACGTGGATAACATGATTTCAAAGTCCATCAAGGCTGCAGACCATCCTTTTCACTTGGACCAGGCCTTTTCACTTTTCAGGGAGTATCAATTGAAGTTAAACCCCGAGAAGTACGCCTTTAGAGCTAGGTTAAGAAAATTCCTAGGCTTCATAGTTAGTGAAAGGGGCATCAAGGCTAACCCCCAGAAGATATAGGCTATCTTGGACT
>JAVXUL010041300.1:0-10993 GCA_035590515.1 Trichilia minutiflora
AATCTTAATTATCTTAAATAGATAAATTCAAACGATTAAATAATAAGATGAAAAAATAAACAACATTTTAGTTAAAATACATTTTTTCCTTTAAATTTTCTAACTCTTAATGAATACATGATATTTTTTTAAAAAAAATTAACCAAAATTCTTGATAATTGTTTCTTCATGTACATACATAGGTAATTTTTTTTAAAAAAATTTACTTATTATCCCTATTGTTAAAATTAAAAAAAATTACTTGTTATATATCCCTATTGTTAAATCATGATAAACCTATTATCTTAGCTCTTGAATTTTAATTTTTTATTAAAATATTATTACAATATATTTATCAAATATTTAAAAATTTTCAAATTTGTTAAGGAAAAAAACATTTATTGATTCAATTTTTAATTTAAAAACAAAAAGAAAGTTTATGATAAATAAATGTTAAAATATGGTGAAAATAATAAATCATAAGAATAATACTAGTGTAAAAAGTTTTTAAAAATACTAAAATATTTAAAGTTTAATTAAATAATTTTTTATTGTTTGTAATTTACAGTAAGATTAAAATTGTAAGGAAAAAAAAAATAAAAAGATTTATGAGAACTTTAATGGGTGACAATAATATCACTCTTTTTAAAACACTTTGAAAACCCACGAAGCAAACAGTTATTGAACTCCTGAGACAAAACACTCATTTTTGTATTATTTCTCTTCATTTTAAATATAAAGCAACCAGATACCATGAAGACAGAGTTATTACAGTGACGTATTTAATATAAATGTTTGAACTCTTTTGTTGCAATTTTTTGTTATTTTTTTAAAGCTCTTAATTTTTCTTGTTTATAAATTGACAATTACAAACAAAGTGCAAAGAAATTAAAAAACATAAAAATAAAAATATCACCAAAATATAAGGCACCACTAAATGATCTGTAGCGTGACCCTGTAATGTGCAACCTACAAATTTTGTCCTATGTTAACATAGTCAAGCCAGAAGTGAAATGGTAAATTTAGTACAACTGATGTACTTAATCAGCAGACACTCAGTACAAACTAGACCTTCCTGGTACTTTTCTCACTTAAGCTGACATCCAAATCTCCATAGTTAATTATGTATTGACAAATGACAAACAGCTACGAGGATTGATGTTTTTGTGCTACTAATGCAATACACATCAAGAGCAAAAACAAATGTCAGAGACAAGAGAACCGTTAAATTCTTAAACAGTTGAATTGAATAGAATGGGTTTTCTATATAGGATGACAATCTGAATTTGCATTACTAGGTATCTTAACTGTTTCAAACTTACAAAGCCTCCAAACCAAAAACATTAAGTTCTGAGCAAGGTTCTGCATAAAAATATACATTGTTGCCATTCTTCGGATTCAGTGATAAATCTCGGGTCCTTCCTTGCAGTTGAGACATTTCCTTGGCTATGATTGGGTACTGAACTTTGGCAAGGGAGATGTATCTTCTCAGCTCCTAAAGGCTTGCCTCCTGAGATGATTCCTGTTGTCTCTCATACTTGACTTCGATGTCCACAAACAGTGAGAAAGCAGCCTTAGGAGCACTTAAATTATGCAAAGCATTGCCACACACCCTTCTAATTTCAGAAACATGAAAGATTTTGTAAAGAAAAAGGTTCAAAATCCAATATGCAAAGAGCATTCCTTTCTTCATATCATCTTATCAAGTCTCCAATAGAGTAAGTGTATCACCATGTATATGAAACAAGTAACATACAAAAGAATATTTAATTATTTAATTACCAACGTCAAATTTAATTCACATAAGGATCAATACCGTATCCTGAAATTATATACCATAAAAAAATGGCTTCTATATTGCTCAAGACATGCTCAGTCATTGCAAACACCGAAACAGCTCAATATTTTTTGGTTTCTTACAATGAAAAACCTAGAACACTGATTGCCACCTTTAGGACAATTTAGAACGATAGACCTGGAGTTATCCATGTCTGAAATTTATATAAAACAGTAACTTACGCTTAATTTCCAATATACACAAAAAAATATCAAAGAGATACTAAAGAGACAAGGATCATTATACTATACAGAGAGGTATGGATAATGGGAATTGTGAACCCTTTTTTTTATTCAATGGTGATTCTATTAATTTCATCCATCAAATCATCTACATCTCATTCATGTTATCCTAAATTGTCTCCCAATATTGTAGATTTTCCAAGAGATAAGGATTAATCACACAATAACCATTACCTAGTCACAACATATAAAATTTACACCAATGAAGGGAACCGTCAAGCGTCATCATTCTTCAACCCCAGCTGCATGCTGCATTAAAATTCAAGAAAACTAGCACTGTAGGAACATACCAAAAGAGGAGCAACCAATGCATCTAGACTTGGGGCCAGTAAAGAAATGATTGTTGTTAGCATAAACAAATATGGAAGCTGAGCCTCAAGGAAATACAGAATGCAAAAGATAACTGCAAGATATATTTTTGGATCAAATGAACCACCATCTCTTTTTCAAGCACTTGAGTATTCATAATTTCTAGCTGTCGAGATCCAACATCAAGGAGACGAGGAAGAGTTGGCATACCACAATCAATATAAAGATAACTTATAAAAAATTTGAGAGGGAAATGCAAGCATAAAAGAAACTCATACTACCCTTCTTTACTTGGGGATTGTAAATCTATTTAATCTTTGTGTTTGATGCATCAAAAGGAAAACTTTCAGCTTCATTTAAACAGCTCCTTGGCATCTATTTAGTATTAGCATTTGGTGAATCATATCAGACAGAGACAATAGGCCTATTTTTGCCTCAGTAACACAAATACTTCTATGACATGCCTAGCAAAACAATAAAAAAGAAAAGAAAAAAAAGTGAAAATCCTATTTTTATGACCAGCTTCACTTATCTGAGTTCATCTGTGCAATGAACCTAGAATTTCATGTAATTTTTTGAATAGTAATATAACAATGTTATTTTATACTACAAAAATTTTCCAAAATCACTCCAACCAAGGCATAAATGCCATGCTCAAGTATAGATTTTTCATCTGATATTCAAGAAGAAAATATGCAATAGTTAACAATGAAATATCAACGGTAGTAACATAATAACTTTGTCTATAAACAAACATATAATCAAGTTGTAGGAAGCAACTCACAGAACACTACATAGAAGGAGAGCTTACCAACTATAACCCACCCCCCAAGTTAAAAAAAAATAATGCTCTAAATAGTCACAAACATAATTAACAGCAAATTAACCTACACCCTTAAAAGAACAAGCAATTTTTTTCTTTTGGGGTTACAGTAAGCGCAAGTACAAATAATTGTGATGATGGCATTAGTTATACTTAAAACAGTCCCCAGATCAAGTCTTACGGATATATCTTAAAATTGAGAAAGGTAAATGTTTATTGTTTAATGATGAGATTGAATACAACTACAGTATATGCTACAACTCATTACTTTTGGATGCATCCATGCATATTTATAAGTAAATTCAATCGCTAAAAACAATTCATTTTTCATCAATGTCTCTCTCTCTCTGAGGTCCTGTTAGCTACTAAAGTTTTTTTTTCCCTTGGCCTACTGTCTTTCATTTTGTGCACCTAAATGTCCATGCCCATCCATAACCTAGTGAATATTATATTAAATATTAATATGCTTCGATCAACTACAGTACCACAAATTAACTGAGCTTAATGCTTTGGCATAATTCTAAAATGGTAATTGACCTGAAACATTAGGGAAAATTTTGTTTAACCAATTTCTCAGTATCTAGTTTTTTGAAGCTTTCAACAGTTACCCAAGGTTTAGTATATAGATCCTTTACAAATCAAAGATGTGGGTTAGATGACACTTGAAACATGTCAACTTTGATAGAACAATACTACTTCAACTGCCCGGAAAACTTGGAATACATGCTCCATGATGTTT
The DNA here is from genome assembly GCA_035590515.1 of Trichilia minutiflora. Lineage (NCBI taxonomy): Eukaryota > Viridiplantae > Streptophyta > Magnoliopsida > Sapindales > Meliaceae > Trichilia > Trichilia minutiflora. Next base: position 3,930 of record JAVXUL010041300.1, read on the forward strand.
TCTCAATGTAATATGCTAACATACAAATTGATCATGTGCTCCACAATTACCATATGGTTGTGGGCATAAGCTACCTTAATTAGCAATTCCAATTGTTGCATAAATAACCTAAAATAGAATAACTAAGCAAAAGGTTTGGAAATAGGGAATCAGGCGGCAGTTGAATAGACACTCATGCAAAACTATTACATGGATGATAGAACAAAATAGACATAACTGTCCATTTGAAACTTGTGCAAAACTACTACATGGATGATTGACTAGAACAAGATATAACTGAATACAAACTGCATTCTCCAACAGTGCCAACTATCCATGATTCTCATTACACCTAGAAGGAGAATTCATGGAATGAGAGAATATTTTCATAATTGTCTTAAGAGGGTTAAAAATAAGAAAAGAGTTGATCTCTAAGTACGTTTTGCAGAAAGTGATCCAAGAAAATCAGAAAATGTAACTGAGAACAGAGGTTAGTGGAGAAGAAAAACAGTGCCTGGGAGAATTAGTTTTTTCTATTACTGGTGCTGAGTTTACATAAATACCCTTGATGCCTTTGTTTGCAGTGTAATTCATTAATGGTAAAATCATCATTTTGCCTGGTAACTGTAATAACAGATTCTGGTTTCCAGAATCGAATATGGCTGGTGCTTTATAAGCTGATGTCTTTGTATTGGGAAAGATAGAGAGTGAGAAAAGTTTGTAAAACTGATCTCTGATTCTCAGTAAATCGTCTAAACTTGAAAAGTCTGTTCGTGGATGTAGGTTCGTCTTGAACCGAATCACGTAAAATCATTGCTTTAGTTGTGATTCTTGATTGCTTCTATGTTTTGATTTCATCTGTTCTAAATTTTGATTCGATTAAGTTCGTGTGTTGATCTTGTTTTGAGTCTTGTTAATCTTTGTGATTAAATATAACAAGTGGTATCAGAGCTTGGTTCTTGAAGATGGCTCAAACAAGATTGGAACTTGATAAATTCGATGGAGAAAATGACTTCAATATCTGGAAATTTAAGATGAAGGCTTTGCTGGTTCATCAAGGGCTGGAACAAGCTTTACATGGAGAAGTTGGGTTGCCACAGTCCTAGTCTCAAGATCGAAAAGAAGTTCTCAGGAAGGCTAATAGTGCTGTTATATTGAGCTTAAGTGATGATGTTCTAAGAGAGATTCGGGCTTTGAACAATGACACAATCTCTGGAATATGGGAGAAACTTGAGGCAAGATACATGTCCAAGACGATTGATAATAGACTCTATCATAAGAGGAGGCTGTATACGCTGACATTGGAAAAAGGTGGATCTGTTAAAACCCTTTTTGATGAATTCAACAAGATCACCATGGATCTTGAGAATCTTGATGCATAAATTCTAGATGAAGACCTAGCCATGATTCTCTTGAGCTCTCTGCCTAGTTCATATGAACACTTCATTGATACCATGACACTTGGAAAAGAAACCATCTCCTTAAAGGATGTGAAAAATGCCCTCACTACTAAAGAAAAGAGAAAGAATGGGCTCGACAGTTCAACAGGAGGAGAAGGACTCACTGCAAGGAGCAGACCAGAAAGAAGGCAAGAAAAGAAGGAACACTCGAGATCAAAGTCCAGAGGAAAGAAAGAAAGTGTTTCTTCTGTCATAAAGGACACTTTATTAAAGATTGCCCAAAAAGGAAAAACAAAAGCAGAAAGGAGATGCTACAGTTGCTTTTGATATGTCTAGCGAAGGTTATGAAAGTGCTGATTTGCTGATTGCCTCAAAGGAGTCCTTGGACAACGAATGGGTAATGGATTCTGGATGTTCATTTTATATGTGTCCTAATAAAACTTCTTTTAATTCAATCTCTTATTCTGTTGGTGGAAACGTAATATTAGGCAACAATGAGTCCTGTAAAATTGAGGGGATAGGTTCTGTTAAATTGAAGATGTATGATAGTGTAATGAGAGAGCTAACTAATATGAGATATGTACCTAGCTTAAGGAAGAATTTACTGTCTTTGGGTGTGTTGGATCAGATGGGGTATATTGTGAAGATAGGAGATCAATCCTTGAAGGTTTTAAAAGGGTCTTTGGTGATCATGAAAGGAGAACTAAGAAATGGCCTGTATGTTTTAAAAAACTTAGAGGAAAGAGTAAATCTCACTAGTGCTGAAATTGAAGCAAATAACAGGATGAAAGTTTGGCATCTCATATTAGCAGACATCAGTGAAAAGGGTTTAAAGAAACTAGCAAGACAAGGGATGCTAGAAGATAAACCTTTGGGAGTCTTAGGTTTATGTGAAAACTGTGTTTTGGGGAAAGTTTCTAAGTTGAAATTTAGACCAGCAAAACACACAACAACTAAACCTTTAGAGTATGTACATGCTGATTTATGGGGGCCAGCACAGGTTGCAACACCAAAAGGAGCTAAGTATTTCCTTACTTACAATCATAGATGATTGATCAAGAAAGGTATGGGTGCATATTCTAAAAGGAAAGGACTAGGTGTTTGAGAGGTTCAAAGAATAGAAGTGTTTAGTTAAAAACTAAACAGGTATGAAGTTAAAAAATTTAAGAACCGACAATGGCTTAGAATTCTGCAGTGACAGGTTTAATCAATGGTGTAAGAACCATGGGATTAGAAGACATAGGACTGTGAGCTTACACTCCACAACAAAATGGCTTAGCTGAGAGAATGAATAGAGCCATTTTGGATCGTGTCAGGTGTATGCTAATTTAAGCTAAGTTACCAAAGTTCCTGTGGGCAGAAGCAATTTGTACATCAGTCTACATAATCAATAGAAGCCCATTAATAGCTATAAAATTGAAAACACCAGAGGAACTATGGTCTAGGAAGAAACCTAGCCTCCATAACTTGAGAATTTTTGGATGTGAGGCTTATGCACACTCAAGGCAAGGAAAGCTGGACCCGAGAGCTATAAAAGGCAGGTTTATTGGTTATCCAGATGGGATAAAAGGTTACAAGTTATGGTGTAACAATGGCTATAACTCAAAATGTATAGTGAGCAGGGATGTAGTTTTCAATGAAGACTCAATGCTGCAGAATGATGATGAAGTAACTAAGAAAAGTGCTGGAGATCCTCAGAACAAGCGGACCGTTCAGATTGAGGAGGAGCAATTAGTAAGTGAACTTAAGAATGATGCTGAAACTGATACAGGTGGTAGGTCTTCAATAAATTTGCAGGATTATCAACTTACAAGAGATAGACAGAAGAGACAAATAAAGCCTCTATTAAGATTTTCTTATGTTGATCTGATATCCTTTGCCTTAGTGGCTGCTGAGGGTTTGAATGAGTTTGAACCAGAAAGTTACAATGATGCTATCTCGAGTAAGCATAAGGAGAAATGGCAGTAAGCAATGGAAGAGGAAATGTCATCTTTAGAGAAAAATAAAACCTGGGTACTGGTTGATAGACCAGAAGGAAGAAAAGTTGTAGGATGCAAGTGGATTTACAGAATTTAAGAAAGAATTTCAGAAGATGATTCACCTAAGTTCAAGGCAAGATTAGTTGCTAAGGGTTTCTCACAAAGGGAGGGAATAGATTACAATGAAGTATTCTCACCAGTTGTGAAACATACCTCAATAAGAATCTTGTTTGCTCTTACTGCTGTCTTAAATCTGGAGTTAGATCAGATGGATGTTAGGACAGCATTCTTCCATGGGAGCTTAGATGAAGAAATATTCATAGAGCAACCAAAAGGGTTTAGAGCTATTGGTACAGAAAATAAAGTTTGCTTGTTAAAAAGATCTTTATATGGGTTAAAACAGTCACCACGACGATGGAATAAAAGATTCAATGCCTTCATGATTGAATCTGAGTTCAAAAGAAGTATATATGATAGGTGTGTATATGTGAAACATACTCAGAGTGGAGCAACAATATTTTTGTTACTGTATGTGGATGACATCTTAATTCCCTGTTCTGATAAAGAAGAAGTAGCAAAGGTAAAAGAATTGTTGAGTTCTGAATTTGAGACGAAAGATCTGGGGTGTGCTAGAAGAATCCTAGGAATGCATATCATCAGGAAAAGAGACAAAGGTCAAATGATGATAACACAGAAAGAATATGTTGACAGGCTGGTGAAAAAGTTTAACATGAGTAATGCAAAACCTGTACAAACTCTATTTGCTTTCCATTTTAAACTGTCAAAGTTGAGTGAGCCTAAAAGTGATGAAGAAGCTGCAGAAATGAAAGCTATACCGTATGTCAATGCTATGGGATGTCTCATATATGCAATGGTTTGTACAAGGCCAAACTTAGCTCATGCAGTCATTTTGGTAAGTAAATATATGAGTAATCCTGCCAGGGATCACTGGAGAGCCGTAAAATAGATCTTAAGGTATCTGAATGGTACTCAAGGTGTAGGACTCTTGTATGGCATAGCTTCAGCTGACAGTGACTGGATAGAAGGATTCACAGATTCAGATTATGCAGGTGATAAGGATAGGAGAAGACCATTATCAGGATATGCAGTAACTGTGAAAGGATGTTTAGTCAGCTGGAAATCATGTCTGCAGCGAGTCGTGGCTCTGTCTACAACTGAGGCAGAATATATTGTAGCAACTGAAGTTGTAAAAGAAGCAATTTGGATAAAAGGACTGCTGGGAGATCTTGGCCTGAAACAAAAATCAGTTAAAGTTTTTTGTGACAGTCAAAGTACTTTGCATTTAATCAAAAATCCTGTCTATTATGAGAGAATGAAGCATATAGACGTGAGATTACATTTCATATGAGATGTAGTGGAAGAAGGTTTAGTTAAAATGGAGAAAATAAGCACAGAAGATAACCCAGCAGATATGTTGACAAAGCCACTCACAGTCAGTAAGTTTAACTTGTGTTTAAGCTTGCTGAATGTGAGGAAATGAGCTTAACAAGTTCGAGAAACAGACCGAGTCCAAAAGATTGTTGAGATTTCATTGGATCAAAGTGGAGATTTGTTGAGAATGATCTAAGAAAATCCGAGAGGTGCAGCTGAGAATAGAGGATCAATGGAGAAGAAGAACAGTATCCCGAAGAAACAGTTATTTTCTGTTACGGATGCTGTGTTTACAAAAGTACCCTTGATGCTTTAGTCTATAGTATAATTTCATTAATGGCAAAATCGTCATTTTGCCTGATAACTGTATTAACAGATTCTGGTTTCCAGAATCGAAGATGGCTGGTGAGTGGGGGTTCTTTATATACTGATATCTTTGTATAGGGAAAGATAGAGAGTGGAAAAAGCTTGTAAAATTGATCTCTGATTCTCAGTAAATAGTCTGGGCTGGAAAAGTCTATTCGTGGATGTAGGTTCGTCTTGAACCGAACCACATAAAGTCGTTGCTTCAGTTGTAATTCTTGATTTCTTCTACACTCTTCTTTCATCTGTTTCAGTCTTGATTCGAGTTATATCTTATGTTGTTCTTGTTTTGAGTCAGATTAATCTTTGTGGTTAAACATAACAATATGTGTGCATATGTGTGTAAAATTGTTTATCACCCATGAAATAACAAATTCTACCTTTTTATAACTACTTCAATACTTGAAAATTACAAAAATTTCCAGGTAAGTAGTGGATTCATTGTTCAATCATAGATATTATTAAAATTAAATATGTTACTCCCTTTTTCAAAATTCCATTCAATGGTAAAATAGTATTTTTCTATCTATTTTAATGGATTTAATTGGTAAATAATAGGATTTAAAGTGAAATATATATTAAAATTTCAGGAATATTTCTGTGATAAATATTAAACCAGTTAAGGTAAAAATTTTGAAAAGGTTAGAAAATGAGTAAACGTCTTAAAAGATTCCCTGCGGTGGGCTGTAGTAATTATAACTTATGTCTAGACCCAAGAAAACAAACGGTAAGAAAGCCTTACAGGAACAATTTATGTATTGAAATATTTGTGGCTGGCAATTAGCAGCACCATGACCTCAATAATTATAATATTTTATCGCATTAATTTATACGATTAAATTTTATATACTTAACATTAATTAGAACTAAAACAAAATTTCACATCCGCCTTTCTCTTTTTATCACGGATACCCTTATTCAAGACCAATAATTGGGATAATGAAATGGGATTGTAGAGATAAGGAGATAAGACATGACCTAATAATAAAGACAACCCTAGTTTATCTATAAAATCCCCCACCTACTTCCTCTGGAAATTATCTAAAACCAAGTTTCCATAAAGCAACCTGGAAAGAAGGGCATTTGCCCAAGGAAGAGATTAAGGTCTGCCTTCAAGCATCCAAGTAAGTAGTACAGTTCACTGGAAATCATAGTGTGAGTTGTTCCATATTTGTTCTTGTTGAATTGTGATCCAAGTTAATTAAATTCAGTGGTTGTGTGCAAGAGAAATTGGGGAAGAAGAACAGTGGAAATGTGTTAGTTAATTTCGTTGGTGTTGCTGTTTTTGACGATTTTGCCCCTGAAGCCTTCGGTTTGCTGGGCATTCATTAATGGTAATATTGTAATTTCGCTGGTAACTGAAAATAACAGTATTGTGTTTTCTGGATTTTCCAAAAACCGTGAAGGAGGGCTGGTGAGTGGGGGTTCTATATATTCACTGATTTTGGTATGTGGTAGACATTCGAGTGAATTGAGCTTGTAATCGTTTTCTCTGATTCTCAGTAAAGATTCTGGACTCATAGAGTCTGCTCGTGGATGTAGGTTCAACCTGAACCGAACCATGTAAAGATTGTTGAGTGTGATTGGTTTCTTGATTTCTTCTGTGTTTATTCCTCTGGTTTCTTGATTTCATTTCTTCGGTTTCTTGTTTAATCTTGTTCTTGAGTTGTGTTCATCTTGTCATTAACCTAACAAGTGGTATCAGAGCCTGGTTCTTGAAGATGGCTCAAACAAGATTAGAGTTAGACAAGTTTGATGGTGAAAACGATTTCAACATCTGGAAAATCAAGATGAAGGCCCTGCTGGTTCATCAAGGGCTGGAACAAGCATTGCATGGAGAAGATGGATTGCCAATTGGATGGTCTCAGGATCGTAAAGATGAAGTGCTCAGAAAAGCCCACAGTGCAGTCATCTTGAGCCTTAGTGATGGAGTTCTAAGGGAGATTCAAGC
>JAVXUL010041311.1:0-10993 GCA_035590515.1 Trichilia minutiflora
GGTCAGACAGGATCAGTTGATCCTCAATGCCATCATTGGCTCCTTAACACCAACCATCATACCATTTGTTGCCACTGCAACCTCTTGAGACGCATGGACAATTCTCGAAAACACCTATGCTAAGCCATCCCGAGGGCGAATCAAGCAAGTAAAGAACCAAATTAAATACATGACCAAAGTAAAAGCAAGTACGGATGAGTTAGCTATTCTCAGATCTCCATTCGACCATGATGATCTAACAAATAAAGCAAGTAAAAAACCAAATTAAATACATGACCAAAGGTACTGATTCTATAACTGAATTTTGGCAAAAAGTAAAAGCAAGTGCGGATGAGCTAGCTATTCTCAGATCTCCATATGACAATGATGATCTAACAAATAAAATTCTCGATGCTCTCGACGATGGTTACAAAGAACTGGTGAGAGTAGTACAAGCGAAAGACACACCCATTTCTTTTGAGGAATTACATGAAAAGCTCCTTAATTTTGAGGCATCACTGATCAACTACAAATCAGAAACTCTGTTTCCTATCACAGCAAACATGTCCACTCGTACCACCTCAAATTGGAAATACAACTCCAACTCATCCATCAATGTGGCTCCATCTAATCGCAAATCTAGTGCTCCACCAAACAGCAACTCAAATCAGCGTCAAAAACGTCCCTATCTTGGCTACTGCCAGCTATACCGAATTCAGGGTCACACAGCCGAAAAGTACCCATCATATAAATTGCAGCCTATTCAAACCAGCAACAACAACAACCCACCATGGTAGCCAGAGGCGAATTTTGCAACTAATTCATCCAACAATACCTCATGGCTTCTTGATAGTGGAGCTTCTCACCATGTTACAAGTGATTTGGAAAATCTCGCCATTCATGCTCCTTATAATGGCAACGATGACATGATGATAGGTAATGGTTCAGAATTATCAATCTCCCATACTGGTTCAACCACACTTCTCACACCTCACCGAAAATTTTCTTTAAATGATGTTCACTGCGTTCCCAACATGAAAAGAAATCTGATTTCAATTTCCCAATTTTGCAAATCAAATAATGCTCTTATTGAATTCTCACCCACTTCTTTTCTTGTGAAGGAACTCAATACCGGGGTACCACTGCTGAAGGACCAAACTAGAAATGGTGTATATGAGTGGCCAACTTCCAGTATATTCTAGCTTTTTCCAGTGTCAAGGTGTCTTCCATTGACTGGCATAGTAGATTAGGACATCCCCCAAAATCTATTTTTCTCTATTGTATTGTGAACCACCCAACCAAAACCAGAAGGACTGGTGGAGGATTATTAGGAGATGATGGCATGTGAATTCAAAACCGGATACAAAACTTAATGAGTTAGGAGTCTGAATGACAATGACTGATCATGCTTTACCCGGGTTGGAGACCATTCAGGATGAGATTTCTTTATTTTTGGATACTTTTTAGTATTTTGGGTGGAATGAGACCGTGAAGAACAAGTTGTTGGGAGTATATTATGCTGATGGATATTTTATTTTAACATTATTTGGACATGTGGGTTCATGATGACTATTTGCTCGCAACGTTTTCAGCAACAATTGATCCCTATTCCAATCATAACCAGAGAAAAATATTAATAAACAATCAAGATATTAGAATAATTTGTCTGAAAATGAAAGAAATTCACCAAAGACACTGCTATAAAGATAAAACCAAATCCTTCACTATTAATGACTTTCATGGTGTTTTCTCATCCAGTACAACTATAAAATTTTAAAACCAAGGAATGTTTATTTTTCACCAGCTCACACAAACTGGAAGATCATCCATGAAATTTTCTCATCTATATTCTATTAATGAATTCACATACAACAAGAGGGAAGGATTTGAAGTTAAGAAGAAGAACAATCACGCCAAAGACATTACTGTATCATAACTAACAGCAAACACAACACATAACAAGAGTTAAAATTTCTGTGTGTGATTTAAGAGAAATATTAGGCAGGGAGAGAGAGCGCTTGAAAATAAGATTTAGAATAAAAATAAAATGTAGTATACAGGTCGTGAAAAGGAATTGGAATGGTCTTGAAAACCAAAATATGCTGCACCTTATGTTCCCCTGACTTTGACAAGTGTAATGTCATTTTATTTTCCCATGCCATGGCGTGTCAGCTGTTTAAGAAAATATGGAGTTTAGCTTTGATTTTCCATCACAAGCAATCAGTCCCAGGAATAACATCAATAGTTGAATTGAAACCATATAGATAGAACACAATTCATATAATACATGAAACATGTATATAACTTCCGGGGATAAGTCAAAAGTTTTTCAAGATCATTCATCATCGCAATAACTTCTACCATATTGATATTAGAGATTGGTTGAACATATTACAAATTCATGAATTTAACTCAATACTTTGATCGTTTTGTTTTCCAATCAAATAAAAGAGTGTGCAAGCTGTAAGGTTCTAAGCATTTGGCCTCGAAAACGATCTCAATCTAATATTCTCAAAGATCTTCAATCTACTCTTGAACGTGCATATAATATATAAAGTAAATCTTGTTTAGACAGTTTATAGTTCTACAAAATTTTAATCAAAACGAATAAGTAAACTGATCCCAAATCTGAATCATGAAATCGTTCATTATTAGTCCATTTCCTAGTTAGTTCCAATGGGTATAACCAGAACCCACGACCTTTATTTTGTTTCATCTATTTGTAAGTCTTTTCTAGTTTTATCAAATTATTTTTCTTGAAATTACCATACCAGGAATTGTAATCACATCATATTGACTAATATTACACCAGCAACTCGCTCAAGAAAATTATGGTACTGAAAATGTGATCATAATGATAAGAAACTACTTAAAAATCAGTTGAGAATTAACAGTTTGCCACACCATTGACAATTTGTAGTGGAAATTGTGGCTTCTGAACATACAATACACTAAGGGACTGACATCTTGTCCGACTAAAAATTGTTACAAAAGTACACTTAAGGTACTTGAATAAACTGGCAAAAGAAAACTTAGGAAGCAAAAACACTTAGGAAGAACCAGGATGCTACTGTAATAGCTGGTGCTTATCACCTTGCCAAGCCCAAGCAATTTCCTTTAGTGCTGGTTTTATTTCTTGATTCAACATCATCTGATACTCCATATTATCGCCACCAGACTTCTTCAACTCTACCAAATGAAAAGACGGACTGAACTCAAATAATTCCACATAAAATGAAAGTGATCCAAGTCTACCATTTTCTGATCCCTCTAATTTCAACAACCCACCATCCTTCTTCATTACTTTCAGCCTGAGAGTCTTAGCAATGTCCTCCAGCTTCGATATGATAGCTGAAGCAGAGTGCATGGATGTAAATTTTGCTTCTTCCTTCTGGTCATTTTCGACAAACAAACCAGATAAATCAAATCCACTTGAAAGAGAGATAATATGGAAGGCATTCAAATTAGTAGGTTTGGCCAACAGTCTTGGTGCTTCGAGAGAAGTATTGTTTTCAACTGGACCAAAAGCTGCATCAACATCCACAGGACATGATTCCTTAACTTCTATTCTATTTTTACCGGATTTTGAGTGCAATCCTTTTCTAAACCAAGAATTTTCCATCAGGTTTTCAATGGAAATCCTAGTATTTGGGTTAGGGTCGAGGATTCTTGACAGCAGCCTGCGAACTTCAGATGAAAACCAACTAGGGAACTTAAAATCTGCCTTGGCAATTTTCCTATACATGACCATTAGATTTGAGTCGTGGAATGGAAGATAACCAGCTAGTAAGACATATAGGATCACTCCACAAGACCAGATATCGGCTTTGGCCCCATCATAGCCTTGTCTACAGATGACTTCTGGAGCTACATAAGCAGGAGTTCCACAGGTTGTGTGAAGTAATCCATCTTTATGCTTAGATTCGGCAAGGGCACTCAACCCAAAATCTGAAATCTTTAAAATTCCATTTTCATCCAAAAGCAAGTTTTCTGGTTTCAAATCACGATGGTAGACACCTCTGCTGTGGCAAAAATCGATAGCACTAATCAACTGTTGAATATACTTCCTCACCACATCTTCCTTAAGCTTTCCCTTTGATACCTTTCTAAAGAGCTCACCACCTTTTGCATATTCCATGACAAAGTAAATCTTTGTTTTGCTGGCCATGACCTCATAAAGCTGCATTACATTTGGGTGTTGAACCATTTTCATAATAGATACTTCCCTCTTAGTCTGATCAATGAGCCCCACTTTCAAAACTTTCTCCTTGTCAATCGCCTTAATAGCTACAGTTTGGCCATTTTTAAGATTCCTTGCATAATAAACCTTAGCAAAGTTTCCTTGGCCTAACATTCTCCCTAGCTCATATTTTTGCAATAGTACTTTCCCTTTACTTTCCATTTTTAACACCACTATATTAATTATTCTCTCCTGCTTTTATGACAACACTATACCATATGCAGGTGTCTTTAAGAGATCAGAACTTAATCTTCTTCAGCAAGATTGCTGTTCAGAACAACAGAATTTCTATTCGAGATTTTATTGTGGATTGAGACCCAGAGTTCAAATGTTCTCTGCCTGGTGGATACAGCCTCATCAACAATGAATAGCGGCAGTCCAAAATATTGCACCTCACAGCCCTCTGAGAAGAATTTGTCAGCATTCAAGCACATCTTTCAGCATTCCCTGGTAGTTTTCCTTCAGCGCTACGAGAAAAGAACATAGAACCAAGCCAGAAAAGGGTCTATGTTAGCCAGCAAATAGTAAAGGAAAAATAACAAATAATGTTATCAATGTTCATGCTTGAAAGAAGAGAATGAATCTATACAGAATCATCATATAGAGGTCAATGAACAACGGTAAACAATATTACAATGTGGAAATTGATAATTTGAGGTATTAACCCCACAACCATAAAGAATTGCATTGCCAGGCTTGTTTATAAATCAGATGTACTTTGTTCAGAAGACTAAATAACAATAACCAACACAACTGCAAAAATAATTCAGACCAGGATAGAATTTTAAAATTTTCAAAAAATCAAGAATAATATCGAAACAATAATAGTTCCATCTCTAATTTAACAAACATAGAGGTTTGAAAAAATTAAGAAATACAAAAAAAGTAAAAAATCCCCATGCATGCCTACGGAGAAAATGGCATCGGAGAACAGATCAGAGTTTTAGATCAAAAAAAGGAAAAAGAATCGAGTCACACTCAATACAAGAAAACACAAACCCATAAAAAAAATTTTGATCAAATTAAAACCCACCAGCTCCAAGAAATGAAGGACAATGGCACAAAAAGCTCAACAAAGGTCGAACATGGCAACAGATTAATTAATACGTAGAAAGCTAAACATTCTTTAAGAGATACAGAAAAATATCAACCCACATTGTTTCTTCAGAAGAAAACATCGAATCATATCATGAATATGAAAAAAAAAATAAAATCAATCCATGTATAGATTTGTAAGTAAAAATAACAAAACAGAACGGATCAAGAGTTTAAGAAAAGAATTAAAAACAAAATTATAGAATTAACCTTCGAAGAAAAATCAGGAAATGAGAGAGTGTGTGGAATGGAAGAGAGCGTTTTGAGGCAGACAAAATGAAGTTAAGGGCAGATGTTTTTGCTAAAATAATTATTGTACCTTCGCCATTTATATAACACAACACGAGATGGTCTTTCAGGTTTTGCTTGGAGTGGTCTCTACTGTCATAACGACAACAAATGGGTGCAGTTTAGGTCCGTTTGAAACAATGGGAGATCGACAATTCAGACGTGGGCCCGAACTGATTGGTTGTTTAGGTAAATTCAAAATCTTTTATTCATGGAATATTCCTCCCAAGTATTTTATTTCTCAAAATAATAATAACGATATTTTTTATTTATTTAACCAAACCCTTAAAACATTAAACTTTAACCAACGCAATGTAAACACATCTAACTTAATATAATAGCATAGGGCATTTAAGATAGTGCAGTGAGCATTAGCAACTTATTTAGATATACGAATAAAAAATTAAAAAATTGAGAGACATTTAGGGACTTAAATGATAAAACCCCATTCAAAATTCTTAATAAAGTAATTGGTTGGTGTCCTTGAAATTAAACGATAACATTTATATTTGTTTTGTGGTTTATATTACATTGGTTCTGAACATGTTAACAACATTTAAATCTCTATTTTTTTTAATTATTCAAATTTCAAACCTATGGTTTAGACAAAAATTTTAGGATATTATTTGTATCAAGCAAATTTTTTTTTTTAATACGGAAAAACTCACACATTCAGTTATCATTGTGGCGTCTGTTTTGAATTCGATTCTTAATACAGATATTGGGATCACGTACAGTAATATCAAGTAAGGATAAAATCCTAATATGATCTTCTTAACGTTTTAATATAAAGAATTTGGAGATGAAAATTGAACATGAGACCTTAAGATTCATCATGCCATCCCTCATCACCAAGTCACTCATGAGAATTGTATCAAACAAATAATAATATGATTGAAAATGATTTAAGTATATAATTTATAAAAACATGAAAATAATAACAATACTCTTTAAACATTTAATTTTAAAATATTTATATTAAAAAATGATTTTTTTTTAAATACCTCTCACTTCTAATCCAAACTTTTATCTTATTTCATGTTATCAATGCTTTGTATTTATAGATATTCTCTCTCTCTCTCTCTCTCTCTTTATTTTTCTCTAACTTTTTTATTTGTGCTATTATCTAAAAAATAAATAAAATTCTATTCTTAGACAAATAAGACATGAATGGAAATCCAAATACTTTGTTAGATCAATATTCTTCTATATATGTCATAAATAGACAATTCTCCCGAGTTTAATGTTAATAATATCCACTCAAGTAGGGTAACTTGGGTTTTTCATTCTCTTGCCCTCTTTTAATTACAAGGGGAAGGAATTTTATTCTTATATAATATGAAATGGTGATAAAAGATTTTACTAAAATAATAGATGCCTGCAAAGAGTATGTTTACAAGTACAAATAACTCCACCCTCAAGTTAATTTAGATTGAAGTCAGGTATACTTCACTTGGTCATTGTATTACTTTGGACAGCAGTTTAATAAATTCCTTATTCATTCCAGAATTTCTTAGTTAAAAAAAAATATGAAATGATAATCTATGATATTTGATCCTTAACCAATCAGAACCTCAACATGTTGTCTAAAGAATTGTATCACGCTGATATTTCTTCATCCAGTAAAAATGGAAGGACACAATGCAATCAAAGCTAAAGAAAAGACATAAATTAATAAAATGCAATCAAGTAGAAAAACAAATTAATTTTTAGCCGCTGCTTCTAGTATCTAATTCCTTTAGCAACCTCAAAGAAATGACCAACATTCTCCTCCGGTGTACCAACTTTAATGCCATGGCCAAGATTCAAAATATGCTTGCCTCTTCCGGCTTTCTTCACAGTATCCATTATCCTGTTGGTGATGAACTCCTTAGAACCGAAGAGAGCACCAGGATCAACATTTCCTTGAACTGCTACATCAGATCCAAGGCGTCGTCTACCTTCAGCCATGTCAACAGTCCAGTCCAAGCTAACAACATCTACGCCTGTCAAAGCTAGTCTCTCAAGCAACCCACCAGATCCACTTGCGTATAGGATTAGTGGGAGATTTGGATGTGTTTGTTTCACAGTGTCCACAATTTGCTTCAAGTAAGGTAGACTAAAGTCTTCAAAATCCACCGGACTGAGCTCCGTGGCCCAGGAATCAAAGATTTGAACAGCCTGAGCTCCATTGTCAGCTTGGTATTGTACGTACTTTGCCATGGAGGTCGCAAATTTCTGAAGCAATGAATGGAGGACCTGCAGAGGAAAAAGGAGTTAGTGGAAATTTGATTTTACTGTGAGGTCTTCAACACAAGTCAGTTGATGAAAGAGCATAGAAATTACCTTAGGTTCAGAAAAAGCTAGTCGCTTTATTTTGCTGAAGTGCTTTGATGAACCCCCTTCAACCACATATGACGCAAGTGTGAAAGGTGCTCCAACAAAACCCAGAACTGCTGCTTCATTGTTTACCTAACAAAAAAAGAAACACCGGCAAACTTTATATCAAAGGATTGAACACAATGAGAACAAGCTAATCCCTTCAAATCAGAAATAGCTAAAACCAACACGAGGACATTTGGAACTGGAACTCAAAAGGACAGCATGTCAAGTCACACCTCTTCTCGCAAGATTGTTAAAGCTTTCCCAACATATGGAACTGACTCCTTGGGATCAAATTCGTTCACTTTGTTAACATCAGCTTTGGTTTGTATAGGATCAAATATGACCGGACCCTTACCCTTGACAATATCAAAGGGTATATTCATCCCAGAAAGAGGAGTTAAAATGTCTGAGAACAAAATAACCTGTCAAAATAATAAATGGAAAAAAAAATAAATCAGAGCTCACAGAAGAGGCAATAAGATTAAGAAAACCAAGAGTTGAACAATGTGGAGAGTTTCTGGTCCAAAAACAAAAACTTGAGCTCAGATTGTTGAAAGTCACAAACTATGCAAGGAGTAGTGCTTGACTAGGTAATATTTCAAAGTACGAAATGTCTTCTTACCCCATCTGGCTTAAAAACATGCCATGGCTGTAGAGAAATTTCCACTACAAGATCAACATTTTCTGATCTTTCACGAAACAAAGGATACTTCTCGCAGATGATTTGATAACTCTGTCATAAAGAAGAGAAAGAAGAAAGGAAAAAAAACACTTGAAAAATGAGATCAAAGCCAAACAGAATCCAAATTCATATCAGTGAAATATCAGATGCAAAATCAAAGCAGAAATAAAGCTTATCTAGAAAAATAAAATAGTATGCCTAGTAGACAACAAAAATTATATGAAACAAAGCACTTGGAAGTTTGAGGTTTCAACCAACAAGAAGCATACAAAACCAAAATAGAAGAAAAGGCAAAATAGATACACAAGCAAGCAGCTCATACATCCCAGAAAGTTCCATGCTCCTAGTTTTCGTTTCCAGACTATTTCTATTAGTTGGCAAAGGAAATAATATTTTAGATCTTCAATTACTAAATGTCAAAACTGAAAACAACAATAAACAATATTTCCTGGGCACGTTATCACAATGAAGAAAACACTCAATACTAACTGAGAAACATGAGATTTTGGTACAATATATCAGCTAAGTGTTTTCAAAGTAAGGTGTCCCCCAAACAAATGAAACATGAGCATAATGAATGACATTGAAACCATGAATGGATAAACCTGCCTTCATGTACCTCCCTGCTTGCCTCATAAGCCAAACTGGAGGTCTTTCAACATCTTCCCCCCGAACAGCCTTAAGCAACAGGGGTTCGGCAACAGAAACAGGTTTCGGCTCAGCAACAGTCCCTGGATCGTTAATTTTGATTACAACGAGTTTGAATGTACCAAATTCTTAGCAAGCATAATTCGAAGAATAATATGTACTCAAGATCATACAATCTATCGAAA
Source organism: Trichilia minutiflora (assembly GCA_035590515.1). Taxonomy (NCBI): domain Eukaryota; kingdom Viridiplantae; phylum Streptophyta; class Magnoliopsida; order Sapindales; family Meliaceae; genus Trichilia; species Trichilia minutiflora. Next base: position 9,482 of record JAVXUL010041311.1, read on the forward strand.
AACAAAACAAAATGAAGTTATCTCTTAACATTTTTTACACTGAAAAGACGTCCTAATTCACAACTTCCATATGCTAAACGAAGATGCCCAAGTAACATTCATTTCTAATTATTTGAGTTCCCACTAATAGAAATAAAGTTCTAAAAATTTAGCAGAAAGGCACTGAATTTCTCAACTGAAAATAAATATGTTCAGCTTCACATCGCAAGAATAGCAAACGTAGCAACACTTTCCATTGATTGCAGAGAAAACATCAGAAAAATCAAAATTTCCGATGTCAGACAATTTAACTAAGCGAAACAGACCCATCCCATTTTTCAATTTTTTAAAACTCCCCTTCCGCTGAGTTTCCTTCTTTTTCTTGTCAACCAAACAACGAAATTTCAGAATAAAAAAGAAATGGAAATTTCGAAAAATTACCTCTGACGGCGCAGGACACAAGTCGTGATTTTGAATTGGAGTGAAAAGCGGAGGAAGAGAGACGAAATTTTGCGGAAGAAACCGAAACAGCTGAAATTGAAGTGCAAGACATTGTTGGGATTTAATTTGATTTTGAATTTTTAGCACATTTTTATGCGAAAACTTAGAAATGTTTTTGTTTTTCTTACAGTTGATAGGTGAGATAGAGAGATAAGGAAAAAAAAATGTAATCTTGATATATATTGGTTTAAATAAATGAAAATTCTAGAAGAGGTATGAATGTAATTCCGTCTGGGGTTTATAGGGAAGGTTGCTGTGGATGAAATTTTTGTGTGGTGGGAAACAAAAACTTGGGCGGGTAGACGAAAATGTTGTGTGGTGAGAGGGAAAATTGTGTACGGTGAAAAAAAAAAAAAATAAATATAAAAAAATAAAAAATATTTTAAATATTTTTTAATGAAATTACATAAATTTTTTATTTATTTAAATATTATTATTAATATTATTATTTATTTAAATGTCAATATCATAATATTATTGATCTAATTTAATATAATATGATTATTTTAATTATATAACTTCATATTTTAAACAAATTAATAAATTTATTATTAAATTAATTTAAGATAATAATATTATTTTAATTAAATAAATTATTAAAATAAATAATAAATTTTCATAAATCATTATTATAAATTTTCGTAAATTTTACAATACCAAAAATTGTTATCGAAATTAAATTTGATAAAAGAGAAGAACTTGTTTGGTATATTCATATATATATATATATATATATATATATATATATTTGTAATTAATTATTATGAAAGTTATTTAATATCATTTAAAAATTTTTATAAAAAAATTGATTTTTTTTAAGGATATTGTTTAATCATGCATTAGTAAGCTAATGTTATATTTTTTACATGACTAATAAAAAATTAATGTAAAATGTCTTCTCACATGAATATTATTATTATATGTTTATATTATTATTATTTTGTAAAATTAAAAAAATATGTTCATAATTTTAAAACAAGAGTTAAATTTAAATTTATGAATATAAATTATAATTTAATAGAAAGTGTTCAA
>JAVXUL010041322.1:0-10993 GCA_035590515.1 Trichilia minutiflora
AGCTCCAGCTCCAGCTCAGCAACCTTCCAGCAGCTTCAGCTTCAGCTCAGCAACTTCAGAATACCAGCTTCCAGCTTGAAACTTAATTGTTTTACTGAATTACTACACATTATACCAAGCAAATCAAATTAAATAAAACCATCTGGCCCTACGACCATAAAATCCATAAACCTTTTCATCTCAATTTATCGATATCCATATGAAACTAAGTATACTAAAACAGAAACAACATACATAAAAGAATAAGATTTATCAAACATTTATATAAAAGTATCAAAAGTTATTTTAAAATAATAAAAATATAAAATGTCCACTCACTACTTAGGAAGGGTATACATTCCCTCGTTTCTCTCATTTCTTGAATCAGTACACGGATTCCTCGCTCGTGCACTGTCGCCTAAACACATATACCAAAACTATATCAATATACATTTCTAAAATGAGAATATAGTGCGTATGGGTGATTTGCATGACAGCCCGGGTTTCTTAAAGTTGCTAATTACATGAAATCGGGTAAAACGCTTGAGAATTGGTCCAACATGTATCAGTCCTTTAGATGAATAAAATGTAAACGTGTGTGATGAGGACCAATTTGTAAGGTTCTGATAAATTTCATTAAGGGTATAATTGGAAATATATGGGAAAGGGTCGTTAGCTATTAGTTACCAAGATTTAGTTTCTTGGTTTTTAGTTCATTTTTCTGGGTTATAAAACAGCAGAGCAAAGGGTGTACGAGTGTGCTGTTTTTTTTCCTGTATTTGTCATCTTCTTCTTGGAATATATTCTTCTTTCTGGAATTCTTTCTTCTCTCTCCTGTTCTTTGTTTTTCTTATTTTCCTGATTTGGATTTCTGGATATTGATTTCTAGATTGCTTATGCTGTTGCTGTCATTTTTTTGTTTCTGTTGAATTGTGTTTGAGAGCTTGCTGGAAATCACTGAGTAAAGAGTTTTGTTGTTCTTGTGGTTGATGTTTCTGAGTAATCATCTTCAAGAACCCTCGATATTCACCTAATTATATAAATAATATTACTGTGAATCCACATTGCTACTGAACTAGTTTATTACGATCCGATTTCGTGATATCGATAGGTGAACCCCATATACTCGCTAGAACAGTAACTCGATTACTATTTATATCAAACCAAAATCTTTGAAATTATATTTTCAACTTCCTAACGAGTTACCCGACTTCACTACAACCTAATTAATGCTTAAAAATCAAAATACAATAGAAAAAAGTGATGAAATTTATTTGGATGAACAGTAAAACCTAATTACAAAAATTTGATAAAATCAAAAATAAAAGTTACAAACAAGCTAAAAATGACGCTATGAACCTCGTGGTATTATCAATTTTCCTCGGTTTCACTCAAAAGTTGAAAAACCCTAAAATTTCTGAAGGAAACCCTAGGGATCCATTTTTAATTCCGCGCTTCTATTGCCAAATTGAAGTTCATAGGAAGTTAGACGTGAAGAATGTGATTGGTAAGTGAAAATAAATAAAAATTGTGGCAAAAACTCGAATGGGAGATGAAGAGGGCAGAGAGAACGTGAAAGAGATAGGGAAAGGAGGGAAAAGAGAGGGGACATTGGGGGAGAGGCTTAGCCCTCCTTTTTATAAACTTGAGGGCAAAATTATCATTTTGCCTTTAAGTTTTCTAAAGGAGAAGCTTATGAAAGAGGGCAAAATCATCATTTCACGTCGATTCGATCAAATGAATCGAAGTTCGTTCGAACGAACCATATTTCATTCAAACAAATCCTTCGATATCCCAAAAAGTTAAGGAGCCTCCATTTCGTCGATCGAACGAATCCCTCTTCGTTTGAATGAACTAACATATCGATTGAACGAATAACTCATTCAGTCGAACGAACCCTCATTCGGTCAAATGAATCCCCCTATTCGGTCGAATGAATAAAATGTCATAAATTTTTTAGGGAGTCCTCAAAATTTCGATCGAACGAATTACCTTATTCAATCGATCAAACTCGCCAAAATTAAAAATGTCACTTGAATTCTTCTCAAATTTGAAAAATATCTTGGGTTCCCACTCAAAATAAAACTAACATTTAATTACATTGAGGTCCCTATGTTTACGACTTCAAAACTCTATCTTAATCAACTCCAATCCCCACAATAAATATACAGTTGCAATGGCGTGTCAACTATGTATAATGTAAGTACAATTACATGTACAGTAAAGATGTAAAATTATCGATATGCCCTTGAGATCTAGGCACGGGGCTCACACATGCCAACTCATTTTGATATTTGCTTACTTGTTTTGATTTTATACATGCAAACTTGTTTTAATATTTGTTTATTGAATATTTCCTAAATACCTAGCCTTTTTTTTATATTTCAGGATAGCACAGTCGTGTATAAGCATAGTTAAATTGATAAAAGTTTTCGATGCAATTTTTAGGTACTCGATATGGTTCACTTAACAAAAGGATTATATTGAATAAATTTAAACTTATGTGTTTTACTCAACCGAGTATTTATTATAATAGGTTAATTTGAAACGAGCATTATTTATGAGAAGTTTGTATTTGAATGTGACATTGATTTACATCTATCAAATGGATAGGTATTTTGATGTAATTTGAGACTTGATTGTGTTGGATTTGATTACAAACAAATTTTATGCGTGCCACATCTTTAAAGTATACTTTAACTAATAAAATGTATTTCTTAGATTCGTGGCAATTTTTATGTGATTGATTCCTCGTTTCAGGGCGTGATAGCATGTGATAAAGGTATGCAATATAGTGCATGTGAAAGAAATATGCAATGTAATGCATGTGATTGGAATATTCAATATGGTACATATGATAGAAATATACAACACAGTACATGTAATAGGAATATATAACTCGATGTATGTGATAAAGGCAAGCAACATGGTGAATGTAAGTTTTACTTTATGTTGCAAAATGAATAATTTTGATTGAAAATTTGCTTTATGTTGTGAAATGAAATGATTTTGATTTGAAGTTTTACTTTATGCTGCAAAAATAAAATGATTTTTTTTAGAAATTTATACTACAAAATGGTATGATTTTTATTAGAAGTTTTATTTATGCTGTAGAATGGAATGATAATGCTAGGAATGATTTTAATTGAAAATTTATTTTATACTGCAAAATAAAATGATTTTGATTCAAAGTTTTACTTTATATTGTAAAAATGAAGTGATTTTGGAAATTTTTTCTTTATGTTGTGAAATGGCTTGATTTTGATTGGAAGTTTGCTTTATATTGCAAAATGGAATGATTTTATTAGGAATTTACTTTATACTACAAAATAGAATGATTTTAAATGAAAATTTGCTTTATGCTGCAAAATAGAATGATTTGGATTAAAAGTTTTGCTTTATATTACAAAATCGAATAATTTTGATTGGAAATTTGTTTTATGTTATAAAATAAAATGATTTTGATTTTTAAATTTTATTTTTTCCTGCAAGATAATATGATTTTGACTGAAAATTTGCTTTATACTATAAAAGAAAATAATTTTTATTTCAAAATTTACTTTATACTACAAAATAGAATGATTTTGATTTTGAAATTTTGCTTTATACTATAAGATTAAGTGATTTTGTTTGAAAATTTGCTTTATGTTATAAAATAATATGATTTCAATTAAACTTGTTTTATACTACGAAAAAAAAAAATTTTGATTTTGAAATTTTACTTTATACTACAAAATAAGATGATTTATGTTGTAATGTGAAATTTGCATGTATGAGTACATCGTAAAAAGAGGTGAGATTGATAAATAAGACAAAGTTTTAGATCTTCTCTTTTGTTGGATTTGTGCCATTTTATAGGTTGATTTGGCTATTGATGTAAAAACTTTCTGAAACTCCAAGTATCGAATTCTCGACTAGTTTCCTGTGGACTTTGTGATTTTCATCCTTTGTTGTATTTTTGGAGCGTGGATAATTTTTCAAAAATTACTTGTGTTATCGATAGGAGATAAACCTTGATGTTGGCCTTTAAACTTTGGCTTTGAAGTGAGTTTTCTAACCTACGATAAGATTTGATATCAAGTCTTGTAGTCAAGCTTTGAGGTGTGGCTTTTTATTGATAATAGGTCTTAGCTTGGGTCTAAGGTGAGATATCTTGATTGTTTTTTGAGCTCTTAAACTTGTTTAAATTTCTAAGCTGATTTTAATAATGTCTTAGAACTTTTCTTTCAAGGCTAGATGTATTCTTTTTTTAGTTTATTTCAATTATATTAGCAAATTCTAATAATTAAACAAACAATATCTTCACTATAGAATGTGAATGAGAAATAAGAAAAGAATTTGTAAAATAAATATAGAGTGAAATCTCAAATGATGGTCAAACCAAGGGATAAAGAATTTCGAACAGAAAGAAGCAAAGATTTTCTTTGTGGAAGATGGATTGTTCTTCTTCAAATGATGTCATTTTATTTTTTAATATACATAAGATTCCCCTTTCAATTGTGGTCCATGATTGAAACTATCTTCCTAACCATAATTACTTTATGTTGAAACCTAGAGGATCTTTCTATCTAATTTTTGTATGAAAATTGGTAATGGTCCTTTGGTTTTGCTTAAAACACCCTTTCGAGTTTTTAACCTAGCAAATTTTTTTTGAGATTTCATATTCTCTAATCGACGATTTAAAAATAGAACTTGAAAGAAAAAGTGTAACAAGTTAATTTTTATCAAGCTACCTCCATTGTTTAGGGCTATAATGGGTAAGAACTAAGTGTATTGAATTGATTGTTAGGCTACTTTATAGTCTATAAATTATTCCATTGGTAAAGGGTGAAGTTTTTAAAAGGTTATAAATTTTAATGATTGATTTCAAAATGAAATTGGTAGAAGCCATTAATGGCTTGATTAATCATAGTTGTAATAATTAGAGAGAAGGGGTAGCATAGTTTTCTCTTTTTTTTTTCCGTCTTCTTTTTTTTTCTTTTTTATGGGATTTCAAATTCCCCAATTGTGGCTTATATGTTGTGTTTTTGACAAGTTTTATTGCACTAGGGTTATTTATCAATCAAAAATAGAAGGCAAGTTGTCTCATATGTATATGGTGTTAAGAAATCATCGGTATACAAAAGCAGAGGAAACAAAAATTTCTTGATATCCTTTCAAGGATCAATGTGATAAACCAACTATCTCATTAAAACGAGTTTAAAAACTCATATCTTTTGTGAACCGTAAGTACAAATTTCAAATTTACGCTTCTATGGTATCAACACAAACAAGATGAACCAATATTCTGAGTGCTAGTTCTTACTCGTATTTCTCTGTGTTTTTGGTTTCTATTGCGTTTTTCTTCCTTTAAGAAAAACGCAAAGAATAAATCCTAGGCATACTTATCTTTACAATCTAATAAAAGGTTCTTTTTATATTGCGTTTTAGGGTTAGGGTTTAATGATAAAATAAGCCCAATATTCGTGTTAAGCTTATCCTTAATCTTAAGGCCCAATCTATTTAATAAAGTTTTAACCAACATCCTTAGCCTAACTTTATTAAATAGATCTAGTAAAACCCTAATCAACATAGAGTTTTCACAAACTAAGATAAATTCATCTCATGAATTTATACTTTTAATTTTTTCATTCTAACGTACAATCCAATAGGTTCTCGTAACATTGGAAGTAATATTAAAATCTAATTTTAATATCACAAATCATGAGCAGTGTTTAACAACACACCAAGACCATCCAAGTGATGAGAATGTGAATGGTTCGACATCATATTTTATCCCGTGACCAATGTTACCATATAGTTTTAATCCCTTTATCCTTGATATCTCAATTGACTATGAGGCATGGATTGTATCATTCTCGCAAAGTTCAATCTTCATATTTCTTCGATATCCTGAGTATAATTATTTGATCAAATGAATAAATATCACATATTGATGTATTTAAGCATGGCCATATATTTTACTAATCATACCCAATCAAAAAGGGTCCAAAGATATCACTTCTGTTATATAGAAGGGATAAATTTTATCTTGATCAAACATATCTCTCTATACGATTCATAATATATCCAATTATTTTCTTTATAGTCTATGCTATTACGGATGACGTTTGAAAACATCAAAATATATCATTCATTATATTGGGAACCATAATGATCTCAAGTCAAAGATCATATACATCATTGTCATTATAAAAATTGCTTATGATACTTATATAACAATCCATGTGGCGTTCTTATAATAGGTCGGTCAAGTACATTAGTTCACTAACTTATAACCATGTGTTGACTTTATATCTCATGTCATCATCAGTCATTACACATACTAGTTGTAATGTATTATTGTTGCCCTATCCACAATAATATTTGACTAGGGACACTTTAAGAATAGTATTCAACTAATTGAATCTACCATTTTAAGGATATTATTACATTTATTAAATACATAGATATATAATAATGAAATATATTTATATATTAATTAATAATGTCATGATACATAATATACTAAATATACAATATAACCATTGGATCTTAAGGTATACACCAACATATGGTTAATTGGATGAGAATTATAACTTATATTAAAAATTGGACAAAACTTGGCTTAACTGGGTTGAGAGCAAACAAGGTAAGAATTATGAGTTGTACTAAAGGTTGCACTGAATTTACTTGGATTACCCAACTACCTATGTACTTTAAGGAAGGTTTCAAGTCAGACATACTTTATTATCATGAAGGATGAAAGGGAAGACTTACTGGTGAATCTTTTGTTTCATTAGGTGATTTGAAATCTGTACAACAATGTTTAGCGGAAGGATCACCTTCTATTAGAGAAATTGTAATCATTTTTTTCTTTTTTCTTTTTTTTATGAAGGATCATGACTTATAACTACATTTGAGTTAACTAGATATTGTAATTTTGTACCATTTAAATGATTCAGGATCAAAGTGTCTTCTAAAAAGGCAACTTTTATAATGTATAATTCCTTGTAGTTCGAAGCAATTTTTTTCCTAGGATCCTTTTCATTAAGGAGACTTTATGACTTTATTCAGCACTAAGTCTCCGTCTAACTTTCTTATTATAAGCTATGGCTGTTATTTAATGGTAATATTAACCATAATAGAGTGCAGTAATCACTCTTCATCTAGCTAATTTAGGTAATCATTCTACCTCATCTAATTTAGATTTTGTAAAAATTCTTAAGGAATCTAGAGCTCAACCGAGAGTGCTACCTCTATTTCATACAAAAAATATAGGGTTGCCTTCATTTTACATGTTAAAGAGTAAGAGTTTACCTCTATTACCTATGTGGTGATGAATGTGGTATTTTTTCTTTCACGAGTATCTAGTTGTAGCCTGAATCTGAGAATTTAGTCTATTTGCTATATTATCTACCCACATGTGGATATAGAGCAGTGGAAGTCATCTTTTGGGCTTACTTGGTTCAGCTATAATAATGTATACACCTCTAACATTTTCATCTTTCTTCAGGATAGATACCTATTCGCCATGGAACATGTGTGCAAAATTCAATTGCAAGTGAATTGCGTTAAGTTTTAGTATAATTAGAAAGTCGAGTTATTAGTATACATGAAAAATTGCTAATCCTGTCGATTCTTATAATTAAATTAATACTAATATATATATATATAAGAGAAACCACAACATGCTTAAAATTGAACTAGAAAACACAAATTAGAGAACTTTAGTGAATTGATTTCATCTCATTGTGTAGTATATTTTTATGCCAACTTAACTCATGTTCTATTCTAAGTTTATAAAACACAAATCCTAAGTGTTTGACTCTCTTTCCCAAGTATAAGTGTAACCTTATCCCCAATTAGTTAGGTGAATTGATTCGTTTTTATAGTTTTTTAAATAACCAAAAATCTCTTAACTAATTGGTAACTCTAGTTGCATCATTCGAGGTCCACTTTAGAATTAACTCTCCCAAGTATAAAATCCTAGAATTATCAACTCATTCATGGTCATTGAATAAGAAGCAATAAGCATGTCCATGGAATAAGAAGCATTAAGAGATGAACAATATAAATAAACATGAATAGAATCAATAATCATAAATATGGCATTCAAATATATTATCCAATAAAGACTACATCAATCCACTAGATATAAGTTAATTCTAATGTTCACATGAAACCTAACATGCAATTTTATACCCCCAAGTGTACGATATCAAGTTATAATCCTACGACAAATAGGGTATCGTATCCTCAGGGAAGTAGTTAAATTTTTATTGATTCCTACAATTAAACTAATCTAAAGCTTTATCTGGATGATAATTATAAAACAAAATAAATCTAATTAAACTAAAACTTGCACTAAATAAAATTAAAAAGCTATGAAAATCTTCGGAGACTTAGCTTAGTTATGATGAACCTAGAGAATTTATTTTGTCAATTATTTTCACTTCATTTTAATTGCCCCATTTTAAACCCAATTGAATGAAGTTTATAAAACTAGAAATACACATTCACTCCCTCTCCCAAGGCAAGTGAGTCTATCTCTCAATCTAACCGTAATATCCCTATTTTCAATCAAAGAGAAAAATGCATTAACTCAGTTCCTTTTTATGTGTTTTCTTGGATTTTAATCGTTTCCCAACTAATCGACAACCCTAGTCATATTGTTCATTATCCAAATCAAATCCCACTCTTCCAAGTACAAAGATTCAATTCTAAACTCATTCAAATCATGGCCAATGATTCAAAAGCGTTAAGCATGGAAGCAATATGAATAAACTCATTCAAGATTTCATTTAAAATTCAAATATGGCAAATAAAATAGATTCAACAATGACTACATTAATCCTCTAGATTAAAAGATCTAACCTAACATATTATTATGCAAAACAACATCTATACTTAAGTAATTCATAGTCAAACAACAAAAGAACAAAGTTCAAAAACGGAGAAAGAAGAAAAACTCAAGAAGTCTTCACTTCAATCTTCAAATCTTCACTTCTTCCTTGTTGCTGCTAGAATTTTAGATGATTTGGCTACTGATTTTGTGTTGTTTTTGGCCTCTAAAAGGTTTTCAAAAGTACTCCCTCATCTTATGAAATAAGTCTTCTTTTATAAGTGCTAAAACCCTAGGCTTAAAATAAAAATACAGGGAAAACATACAAACCACAAGTATCTACTAGTTTGGCTAGCACTGCAGTGCCACCTTTCTGGAAAAATTAGTGTATTTTGGTGTTACAGTGCTAGGTTTCTATTTTTAGCATGTTATCTTTTTTATTCTTGGCCACTTTTGACACCCTAACATCTTCAAATGAATATGATGTCTTCGTGAAAGTTTTAGACCTTTGAGTCCTCTTTCTACCGCATCTTGAATTATCAAATTTTAATCACTATACTGAAAGTTATGGCTGACGAACAAAAACTAAGTAATATAAAACTTTTTGGTACAATCAAGCTTTTCACTCAAAAATGATACCTACAACACAAAACACCTAAAAAACATTAAAATAACTTAAAATAATTTAGAAATAAGCAAAATATAAGTTGAGAAACACTAATAAAAATCAATGAATCACCTAGCATGTTGTTAAAGATAATCAAGCAAAAATACATAAATTTCATAAATTATAAAGCAACTAAACCAGAAAAAATAAAGAGAGAGAAAGAGAAACTCAATGAAGAATCACTCAAATCTTCTAATATTCACATTTAATCCATTGTAATTCAAGGTTTCTCCAAGCTTTTCCAAGTTTTCCAAGAGTTTTCTAAGTTTTCTAAATATGGAGGATATGCTAACTGAAGACCTAAATATTTCTGTTTTATAGTTAGGTCAGATGAAGGTGAAAAAAGGGAAACATATATGGAGGAAATTATTCCAAAGCAATTAGAAAGAGATTCTTTAACCAAATAAAATTCAGTTTAAATATAGGATACCTATCAAGAAGTTTTTCCAACTTAATCATATATGATGGAATCATCAAAGATTTGAACTTTTTGAAATCTGTCTGTAACTCATTATAGGCTCGAGAAGCAAAGAGAAGATGTGTATGAACAAGATATCCAGTGACAGGAAAAAGAAAAAGGATTGAATAGAGGAATTACCAAACATTAACGATCTCAAATGTGTTGATTGTTAGAGATATGCCCTAAATCCAATCGTGTCATACGGGTTAGGGATATTATCCATGGTAAATATATCTTAGTGGTTAATTATAAATTAGTTATGATTAATTATAAATAGCAAATTCTTATCATTTTGTATTTCTTCAGTTACGATTTATTGATTAGTGTAATAACGCAAAATGATATCTTGTGATGTATTATGTGTCAAAACACTAATCTACAATATGTTATAGATATAAGAACATATTCTATGATTTAAATATATCCAAATAAGTTCTTGATTGAGGTAATGTCATTGGGGACAATGACATTGCATGATTAGCATATTTTGTTACTGTCAAAGATTAGTATTCAATACTAATGGTTGGGTGATAAGTCTCATATCACAAGAACATAAATATGAGTAATATGTTTGAGAACATATTACTGAACGTGACCAAATGTGATGAATCACATAAGCAAATATTCACAGTTAATGATTCATCACACAACCGTACTAGTGTACCACTAGTCCTTCGACTTGAGACATCATGACTGTTATCTACAGTGAGGCACATCATTCACTTGTGTATATTGTACTAGGTTAGTCATGCCTTGTGAAAGAAGCTTGATGGCAATGTGATGTTAGTGTATGAGAACAGGTGCTCCCAAGATGGAATCTGTTGGCTTAGATATTTGACCTTGAGATCTTAAGCAGAAATGTCATACATAGGGATCAAAATCTCTGGCCAGAGTACGTTATTCTAAAAATGCATTTTCGGATATATGGATCCCATATATGATTGATTTCCTAATCCTATGATCAAGTTAGAGGTTTGACGATTTCATGGCCTGCACTCAATCGGGAGTCGATAGCAGAGGGACTTTACTACATGTAAGTACAACTATATGGGTTTATCTGAAA
>JAVXUL010041333.1:0-10993 GCA_035590515.1 Trichilia minutiflora
AATGACTTCTCACCAAAATCTATCTCTCTTCCATCTTCTCTACGTTCTAGTAACTTTGTTTCATTGTTTTGGCCAAAGTTACAACGTAGAGAAACTAGGCTTCAGAGTTTAGTTCGACTTCTGGCGGGCTTCAATCGTCGACTGCAGGCTCCTACCGACTCGTTGGTAAGTCCATTTTAGTCCCTTATGCGTTAAATTTTCATTTGAAGCATGTTTTTAATTTTGGGTACTGTTCATCCACGAGAGATTCAACTTTCGTCTTGCGAGTTTTCGAGTTATAATACGTTAGTTAAGACGTAGAGTGCATGGGTATATGGTTTGGTAGCTAGAAAACTCGAGTTCAAAGAATTTCATTTTATAGTGAATAGTAATAGCCACTGTTTGGCTTAAAATTCATTCATCGTGATTTAGTTATAGTAAACGAGGTTGTTAGGGATTACTTAGGTTGTAGATAGGTAAAATAACGGAGTTAGATCAACTAACTGAGCGAAAGACATAGAAATATTATAGTTATATGAGGTCAATTATTGGGTAATCGCGTTAAGGCTTAGTTAAGTGCGTGTTAGACAAATTTGAGTAGTCGTACGTGTATTAATAAAATCCCGATGTTTGTTTATGTGTTTAGGTTTCGATCATGAGGATCCAGAATTCGATTTGAATGAGGACTTTTAGGGAATGTGTACCCTCCCTAACCTGTGAGTGGATACCCTTTTGTTTTATTTTTAAATTTAGAAGTTTGTTTTCTTTATAAAAGAAATGATATGCAAATGTTTATAAATGCTTTTCTTATTACTCTCCAAAAGCAAAAAGGTGTATATACATGCGTTGTATATAATTTTGCGATGGATTTGATAATGATTTGGTATTTTGATATGTGTTTTATATGATGGTATGGCCAGTGGGCCAAGACACATTTTTGTTATGATATTATACGGCCTTTGGGCTTGGTTTTATATTGTGATGATAATTTGGCCAATGGGCCTGGATTTATAATATGTACATTGGTGATAACAGCCTTGTGAGTCGATTATTTACTGTAGCAACAGAGTGGTAGCCTGAGGGAGAGTTCGCTAGGATGTGGACCCCCAGGTGAGTGTTATGTGATAGCCTAGGGTTGACCTAGGAGAGAGGTCACCTAGGTGAGTGAAGGCTGAATAGGTGGACTGTTATGTGTTTGTAGTGGTATTGTGATAATGATGGGATTTGTCCACCTATGAATCTCGTCAGGTTAGTCACGGACGTCATCCCGTGGCTAATCCGAGGCGAACATCAGTGGTGGGCTTATTTTATAAAATTGAATCATACATACCTTATTTCTTTTGCATAAAAATCTATTTTTATAAAATTGCATGTTTTATTTGCATATAAAACCCACTGACAATCTCGAGATGCCCACGGCCAGGGTAGTCGTCGAGAATGGGAGTCAGCCCAATGATTTTAATATATGTTTTGACGTTTTAAACAAAATATAGATATTGTTATTTTATTGCACTTTTTGTAAGATACCTTGGAACTGCCTTCTATTTGTAGATACTTTTATTTATTGATTTATTATTATTTTTGGTTCACTCATAGAGTATACTCCAGTATATTCATTTCTCTCACCTTTCAGTTTCAGGTTCGCTTAGGTCGAAGGCGATTGGTGGTGGTGATCCTTGTAAGGTAGAAAAGTAAAGGTATACTCTTGTAACCGACTCACTTAGGGTATTTTAGTCCACTGGAACTTTTTTTTATGATTTGAACTTGTAATTCTATTTTGCTTGTGTACTGGAAATGAAAATGTGAACGGATTTAACATTATCTTTCTTTTATCTAAAATTTGATATTTTTATATTTTGAAAAACTGACTTGCGAGAAACAAATTGAAATGTTTATAGAAGTGTTACAGTACTTTGATTTTATATTTTGAAGTTTAGGTGGATTTGGATGGTTTGAGTTGAGAAGTGTTTTATATTTGTTTATGATTTCAGCCTTATAGGTTCTTAGTAAGCGTTCTGGGTCTAAAGAATGCTTATTAGGAATCTGTGGCGGTTGTTACGTATGAGTCCCATAGGTTGGGGCGTGACATGTTTACTCTTGAGAAAAAAAAAATTTTGATATTCTACAATGGTGGAAAGCAAATAAAAGAATTTTTCTTGTACTACCCACCATGGCTCATGATCTGTTAACTCCTCCAGTGTTACAGTGGCATCGAAATCTACTTTTAGTGCAAGAAACAGGGTGCTAGATTAAAGAAAATCAAGATTGTTGCTAGAAATTTTGGATTGTTTGATATGCTTAAAGAATTGGGAGGATGCAGAAGATAGAATTCAAAATATACATCAAGATATTTGTTGGTATGAGAATTGTTCGTAGATCCTCCTCACGGCCAATGTGGAATGACTTAGCTAATGAGGTGTGAGAGTGATGTGGCTGCTATTAGACGGTGAGTTTTTCACCGGAGTATGGCCGAAGACTTGGCTATTATGGCAAAGCTTCACCTCTTAAGCCTGCAAAACAATAACACCTTTAGAGTAATGTCAGATAGAGTTCCCAGCGGTGAAACTCCAACATCTAAGTCAGAAGAGAGTGAAGGAAGGTGAAGCCGGTTCCGACGAATAAGAAAGAAATGAAAATCGAATTTGGCTAAGACTAAGAGTAGAAGTCACCGGGGAATATACGGCTCGAGAAGAAAGCGTTTAACTCCCCTAAGTGCAGTGTTACCAAATCTTTAAATTAGAAAAGCTCGGAGAACCAAAAAAATCCCCCCCTCCGTTAAAAATTTTGTTCTTATATAGTGCCCCCATAATAATGACTAGGCATCGGAGAATGGAAATAATGGGACGTCTACTATGGGACAGAGTGCAACCGTATTTTATAAATACCCTTGCTGACACATCTGAAGGTTGCAGGCCTGATGCCGTTACATCATCTGATGAGGGTCAGAGGATGAGACAGGTGCAGTTATGATGGGGTGGCTACCCTGATAATTGGCCTACTGTTAACGCTCATTCCCATTTTTGAAGAGTGGGGCACGTGTCTGGTAGTGCTCTAGTCAGGTGCTTTCTAAAAACTGGGTGCAAGAAGAACTCCTGCTGTGACCGTGATTGGTACTTGAGGGCCGACCTTGATAGTTGGGGTGGAGAGTGTCTGAAGGCTCCCATTGCTGGATACCTAGGGTTGAGGTGCGTCGTTGATGACTAGGAGGAAAAAACCTGGGAAGGAAGTCCTTGGAACCTGAGGCAAAGAAGCTTCTGGAGCGACGAAATTCCTAGGTCAAAAGAAACCTGGGATGATGGTGTTTCTGGGACTCAAGCCACCTAGGATGGCTTGAGCATAGGCCATCTGTCACGTACTCTACTGATAGAGGATCCACGTGTTGACTCCGTATCTTCCCCCAAACATCCAGTCCCCCAGTTTCTAGTGTGAGACTTGTAAAGCTCGTGCCAGAAAATCAAACTGAGATGACCTGTCTCGGGCAGATTGATCGACTTAGGTGAACAAGGGTTACTCATGAGGTAGCCAACCCTGATGTGATTGGGGGTGTTATGGACCCTACCTGGTCACTGGGATTCTCCCTCTTTTGACGGAGCCGTTAACCTAATGATGACCTGTCTTCCCCCTGACTTCAGCTTCCGTCCTCATTAAATGTAGCCTATCGAACATCACGTCAATCTGTCCCCAACTATCATTGAACTAATGGCTCTTCGCATTTCAGGAAGATTAAAACGCTTAGCTGGGGGCAAGCCATATGTCAAAACCCTGATGGTTGGGGATATGATCATTTCCTTGAGCCATGGGGGTATTTATTGTCCTAAACACGTGGCTCCCCCCTGACCATTTAGATCAACGACAAAGATCAGCCCTCTTTCACTACAAATACCCCCTCCTTTACCCGTCATTTTCACATTTCTGATTTCTTCCTGCTTCTTATTCCTTACTCCGGTGCTTTCCCTTTCATCATTCTCTGCTTTCTTGTTTGCTTCTGTTTTTCATGCTGTCTTTTTCCTTCTCTGTTTGTTTCTTGTGCTTTTGTAGGTGTTTGTGAGTTTTCATAGGAAATGGCTAACAAAGAAGATTCGAGAGGGGTTTCTCGTTGGAAGGAATCCACTTACGCTGCTACCCCTACCCAGGAGAGAGGGAAAAACGAAAGAAATGCCTCGAGACAAGCACGGGCTAGGAGACTAAATGAGGTAGACTGGCTCTTCTTCAGTAGTATCGAGGTAGATAAACAGACCTATTATCAGCTCTATGATATTTTTGTGAACGTAAGGCTCAGGGTTCCCAGGTTTGAAGAAATCCTAAGTGTCCTGGGGTCAGAAAAAGTGGCCATCAATAAGGTTTTCCCTTCAACAATACTTCGTCAGAATGTTCGAGGCCCTCAGAATCCCCCTTTACGAACTAACTTTGAATAACTTGAGGGTTCTAAGGGGCCTATTCGTGCTGAAGGCTGATGTTAGAGCTCCTGCCCCTACCCGGATGAGGTTCTGTATTTTTACGTCCTCAAGAAAAACACCAGCCAATACCCAGGGTGGTATTATCTATAAATCCGCCCAGGGTACCAATCGAAGATCAAAGGGACTCTTTCCTATAATAAAGACTGAAAGGACTGTTGGTTTGTGGTTAGCAGAGATTGGGTTGAGTCTCCCTAAGGCCCTATTCTCACTATCTTCCAAGAACCAGGTATAACAAATTATACTTAAATATTTTTTATCTTTTGACTATTCTTACTGACCTTTCCTTGCATAAATATTGGACGGGAGCAGTCGAGGATTTCGGAAAGCGTGGCCAGCAACATAGAATCCCTGGCCCCGATGGATGTCAAATCTCCTGAGCTCGGACTCTAAGGTGAGATTTGGACTGGTATCCAAGGCTACGACCAAGAGCGAGCTAACAAAAGCAAGGGCTCACTTGAATAAAGATAAAAGTTTTCAGAACCACTTCCCAACTCAGTGAACGATTTTTCACATTTCTCATTCTATGTCATGCCCTTACCCTTTCTTACAGCCCTGAAAAAAGGATAACACTTGTCAGTAAACTGGGAAATGAAACGACTCAAAGACGCCAACCTTTTCATCAAACTCTGCAGTTTCTTCAGTGTTCTAGGATTCCTTAAGTCCATGATGGCTTGTATCTTTCCCGGGTTGGCTTCAATACCTCTTTCACTGACAATGAAGCCTAGAAACTTTCCTGACCTGACCTCGAAGGCATATTTTTCAAGGTTTAGCTTCAATTGATATTCCTTGATAAGAAAGAAAGCTTGCTCCAGGTGAAAGGGGTGGTCGGTGACTTTGGTGGACTTTGAAATCATATCATCCACATAAACTTTCATGGATTATCCTATCAGTGGTTTGAAGATTTTATTCACCAATCTTTGAAAGGTAGACCCGACGTTCTTTAAATCAAAAGGTATGACCTTGTAGTAGTATAATCCTTGATCAGTGATGAAAGTCGTCTTTTCTTTATCTGGGGGATGCAGTGGTATCTGGTTGTACCCTGAGAAGGCATCCATGAAGTTTAACAGTTCGTTCCCTGTCGTAGAATCAACTAGCTGATTAGTTTGGGACAGGGAAAAACTGTCCTTTAGGTATGTTTTATTCAGGTCGGTGAAGTCAACACACATCCTCCAACTCTATTTGCTTTCTTGATCAAGACAACATTCACTAACCAATTCAGGTATCTGGCTTCCCTGGTGAAACCCGCCTTGAGCAGCTTGTCTACTTCTTTCCTGATGGCCTTTTACTTTTCAGTATTGAAGACCCTTCTCTTCTGTCGGACTAGCTTGTGTGAGAAGCTAATTGCTAGCTAATGGGCTATAACTCCTTTGTCAATACCTGGTAAGTCTGCATGACTTTAGACAAACACATCTGCATTCTGTCTCAGGGTCTGTATCATATTTTGCCTCTGCTCAGGGTTTAGCTGGGTACCGATCCTGACGATCGTCTTAGGGTGTCGTTTATCCAACGCTATGTCCGTCAGGACCTCTTCAGGTTTCAATCTGTGGGCTGGTGACTCGTGACTGACAGTCTTTTGATAAGACCTTTTTTTCATCGTGACTGGCAACTGAATTGACCCCAAGGGGGTGATGCAGGAATCCCTAAATCCGTATAAAATAGAATTGGACGGGATCAATTCCAGATCTTCAATACCCAGAGAGTCCAGCGTGTCTTTGAAAATTATATCTACTGAACTACATGTATCAACTAGGATTCTACTGACCTGTTTAGAGGCAATCCCCATTACCACTACCAAGGCATCATCGTGAGGATAGTGAACTCCTACTTCATCTTTATTAGTGAACATAATGGGAATGGTGGCGATTCTCGATTTTTTATCCGCCCTCACATTCATCACATGCATATCTGTGGAGTGGATGGGCAATGAGTAGCGTGTGTAATTCCTGTGAGAATTATTTGATAATCCTGCTAGGGTAGGACCCCCCGAGATGACCATGATGCCTAGATCCGGCTCAGGGTAGTCTTCATCCCCCTGATGCGGTCCATCTCTAGGGAGGACATGGTGAGAATCAATATAATTTGTGAGATAACTGTTTTTGACTAGTACCTTAATATGATTTCATAGATCCTCATATTGATCAGTGGTGTGGCCACATTCCTTGTGGAATTCACAGAATCGATCTTTGCTCTTTTTGGACACTTTTGTTTTCATGGCTTGGGGATGCGGTGTCAGAAGCCCTTGGCTTTTTGCATACTTGTGTATTTCTAACAAAGGATCTTTTAGTGGGGTAAATCTTTGAGCAGCCACCTGTTCCACTCTCCTAAGAGAGTTCTTATCCGGAGACTATATTGGTAGCCTATCATCCCTGGGGTGCCAGGATAAAAACTTTTCCTGATCCTGATCTCCCTTGTAGTACTTGGGATTCTCGTAGCAAGCTGTTTTTCCCTTCTGTCACATTTCTTGAGGATGCTCCATCCTGGCTAGGGCTGCGCAGGCCTCTTCCTTCAGCCTTAGAAGCATCTCCTTTTCGATCTCAATTTCATCGAGCAGTTTTATCCGGGATGCTTCATATGTATCTACTATATACTGATGAATATCATACCAAGCCCTTTTCAATCGTAGGCCTTTCTTCAACTCCTCTAAAGCTAAAGGGTGATGATAGGCCCCTAACTCCATTACCTCTTCGTGGTACCTTCATATGAAGCTTTTCAAAGTTTCCCCAGCTCCCTAGCGTACTAATAGTAAGGTGCTCATATTTTGACTGGTGGCCACTGCCCCTTTGAATCCATTCTGAAAGAGGGCAGCTAGTTGGTTGAAGCTGTTGATACTAGACGGTGATAGATTCTTGTACCAACGTCTCGCTGGCCCTTCTAGAGTCAAGAAAAAGGGTCAAGAAATTTGCAGCTCTATCAATTCCTGAATTAACATCATCTCTCTGAACATGCCAACATGCAGGGAAGGGTTAGTTTTTCCTGAATAGGGAGGTAGTTGGGACATCTTGAACTTCTTGAGGAGGACTAAAGACAAGATTTCTTCCGAGAGGGGGGACTTGAACCCATAAGTAGGGACTTTCTCTGTTCCTGGGTTCCTTCCCTGAGCAGGGACGTTGTATGCTCTCATTTTACATAACATCCTTTTTACACATTCTTTCATCTCCTTTCTGCTGATAGCTGCTGCTACTGCTTTCTTTTTCTAACTATGCTTCTCGTTAAGGTAGACTCTCATGTCGGTGGAGGCCAGACTGGGCTCCATCCCTGACTGATTCCCCCCTCTATAATTTTCATTTACATTGTTTCTTCTATGTCCACGCCCTTTATAGATTTTGAAAGAGGTGTTGATATTATAAGGTGCGCGAGGCTCCTCCAATATTTCAGTCACTTTGGCTTTTCCTTTCTGCCTTATCATCAGTCTGGGCTCAGGCACCTGGCCGATCACTTTTCCGGATCCCCGAGATATCTCTGCACAATCGCTTTGGGGAGTTTAACTCTTCTGTTCTTCAGGGACAAATGGCATTCTCCCTTCTCCCTGGGAGGCAAGTTCCCTGGCCATCTACCTTCTGACCTCCAGGAGTTCCTTCTTTAGTGCTTTGACCCTGCTTGCCAGGAGTTTGTCTATATGTCAATCCCCTGACCAAGGCCCCTCCCATATCAGGGGGATTCTCCTCCCTCCATGGGCAGTGCTTTTGCTAAAGCTGGAACCTTCATCTCCTTGTCTTCTTTCTGCCATCTCAAAGTTTTTCTAAGTGTAGAAAACTTTCAAAAAATACTTCGTCTCCTTCCTTCCTTCACTAAGTGGTGCTTCAATGGCTTTTTGTTTGTTTCCCATAAACGACACCAATTATTGGTGCAAGAATTATCTGTGGACCCTCCTCACGATCAACATGGAATGACTTAGCTAGTGAGGTGTGAGGGTGATGTGACTTCTGTCAGACGATAAGTTTTTCACCGGAGTATGGCTGGAGACTTGGTTGTTTCTGGTAAAGTTTCACCTCCTAACCCTGTAAAACAATAACACATTCAGAGTAATATCGGGTGGGATTCTCGATAGAAAAACTCTGATGCCTAACTCAGAAGATAGTGAAGGAAAGTTATGCCGATTTCGACGAATAAGAAAGAAATAAAGAAAGAAATGAAAATAAGATTTGGCTAAGACTAAGAGTAGAAGTCACCGGGAATATGCAGCTAGAGAAGAAAGTGTTTAACTTCCCTAAGTGCAGTGTTGCCAAATCTTTAAATCAGAAAAGCTCTAAGAACCAAAAAAAATCCCCCCCTCTATTGGAAATGTTATCTTTATATAATGCCCCCATGACAATGACTAGGTATCGTAGAATGGGAATGATGGAACATCTATCATGAGATAGAGTGCAGTCGTATTTCATAAATACCCTCGCTAATACATCTGAAGGTTATAGGCCTGACGCCATCATATCATCTAAAGATGATCAAAAGATGGGACAAGTGCAGTTGTGGTGGGGTGGTTACCATGATAGTAGGCCTACTGTCAACACTCATTCCTATTTTTGAAAAGTGGGGGCACATGTCTGGTAGTGCTCTGGTTAAGTGCTTTCTAAAAATTGGGCACAAGAGAAACTCGTGCCTGTAATCGTGACTGGTATCTTAAGGCCGACCCTGATAGCTGGGGTGAAAAGTATTTGGAGGCTCCCATTGTCGGATACTCGGGTTGAGGTACGTTATTGATGACTACGAAGAAAAACCTGGGAAGAAAGTCCCTAAAACCTGAGGCAACGAAGCTCTTAGGGCGTCAAAATTCCTGGGTCGAAGGAAACCTGGGACGATGGGGTTCCTGGGATGTAGGCCACCTAGGATGGCTTAAACGTGAGCCACCTGGCCACCTACCACGTACCCTGCTGATGGAGTATCTACGTGTCGACTCCGTATTTCCCCCCAAACAATATTGATGAAGAAATTGATTGTTATAATATTGATCAGAATTAGTTTTATTGGTGGATCATTTTCTTTTATCAGTTTGATTCTGGCATTGGTTCTGTTTGTGGTATTGATTTTGGTCATTTTGAACCTTTTGGGCTTCATTGTGATTTTGGTATCTGGTTTTGTTCTAATATATTTCTGGTACTTTGGGGCTATGGCTTGATTTTGATTCTAGTCTTGATTCATTCTGTTTCTATTTTTTGTACTAGGTTCTATGTATTATATTTTTAGTTGATGTAAACCTTTGTAAAGGGATGAATTATAAATGATAGATAGTTCTGTGGGTACCAACCTAGTAGGGATATACTGTATTATAGTTATATAAATCCATCCCCTTCTATTTGTTTATGAATATTGGATGTTGATATTTTTACAAACGTTGGTTCAATTATTCAAATATTTGATATACGTTTGAATATAAATTGGTTAATGACTATTTGTATAATTAACTTTTTATTATTTAAACAGTAAAAACTAAAAAGGCTGGGCTACAGGGCTTGTTGGGCCGGGAAACAAGGCCCTCAGGCTTGTGCATGACATGGTCATGTCATGTCAATCTCGAGCCCTTTACAGATAGTGCCAAGCACGAGCCCGAAGGCCTTATTTCTCAGCCCAGTATAGCCTTGCTGTTGGGTCAGATTGGGCCGTGCTTTTACTATTTAACATGCCTTACTATATCGTATTTCATTGTTTATGTATTTTATTCGTGATGGGCCATGTCGACCCAGTCCATTTGTCATCTCTATTTACATGTGTCCTGATTATGTAATTGGAAATTGAGATAGAACTATATACGTTCATTTAAATAAAAATGATGAGAAAGGAAAAAATTAATAGTGGTTAGTAGTCTTTGAAATACCAACACATACATGTAATATGGGTACAATACGATATAAGTACAGTGATACGATAATTTTTTAAAATAAATACATAGATACAATAGTTTACAGAAATAATTTTTATATATACTTATTAATATAAAAATAATTAATATAAATATTGTCACACCTCAACCCGTGGGTCTTATTGTGACAACCGCCACAGACCTCGAGGGTGTACTTAATCACATAGAATACAACTTGAAGACCTGTAAGGCATTCATAAAAACCTGTTTTTCACAAACATTTCATAAGCACTTCCAAAACAATCCAACCTTTCACACAAACTCTAGATGAATAAAATAAGGCCACAAATACTTCAAATAATACATGTGCACATAAATCAATAAAAGTATCTGTAGAGATCAACCCGTCCCAAAAATAAGTTTCAAATATTCATTACAAATCTGTTTGTCGTTCATAATATTTTTATGAATAAAAGGAAAACATTAATGACTACCAGTAGACTAAGGACTACTGAGTGAGTCGACCTGGTTATACCTGAACCTTCAAGTCTTGGAACGATCACCACCACCTAAGCACGACCTAACGCATGCCCTGAAACTGGAAGGTGAGGGGGTGAGTATGCAGAAGTATACTCCATGAGTGAATGAAATAAAAACATAATATATAAGTACATATTCATACACCGAGTAATCCATGAGTAAAAATACGATTTGAAAACAAACAAATCAGAAGAAAACTTTCTTTATTTTGAAATCCTTGAAA
>JAVXUL010041354.1:0-10993 GCA_035590515.1 Trichilia minutiflora
GAACTTGGAAGCCACAACACTTTAATCGCAAACATATCCTAGGATACACCAATGGCAAAAATCATCCTTGTCTACGAGCATTAGATTCTAACAGCCTGTTAATCAGGTGATCAACAAAAATGATTCAACCACACATGACAGGTTATTAGAACTTTCAATAATTGTGACAACACATATAAATTATAACACATATATATTATAAAGTATTGAATGATTATGTTGTTCCTAGCATTAACTTGCAACCTTCCAAAGCATGATAACACCATCAACACCTTTTGTATTCAAATCTGCAGCTCCAGCTCCTGCTCTCAGTGAACCCAAACTTAGTGACAGATTATTGCCAATGTTTAACATTTACAAGTAACCAAGGTAATGATTATTCAAGAGAGAAAACAAAATGAACCCGAGAGACAGAGATTCTGAAGAATGCTTATGTGTGTATTAACTGAGCCTATTTTTCTCTACATATATTCTGCTACATTCCAGTCAAACTTAAAGGCTCCTATCCATTTACAAGTAACTACTTAACTATCAAGATTCAAGACCAAGAAACCAAGAAAGTATCAAGAGAACAAATCTTGCTAACTTCTTAACTAACTAACTAACTAACTAACTAAAGACAGTTTGCTGACTTCCAGCAGAAGCTCATACTCATACTAAACAACCTTTTTCTTTGAACCATTAGATCACATTCAACATATTATAATTGTTAAACTTGATTTTTTTATTTGTGATTTGTGATTTGTGATTTGTCTGGGATAATGAAATTTAGAAGTTATTTCTGTAGATTGGTTGATTGAAATAGATTTATATATGGATTATTGTGTGCTTGCATTAGTTTAACAATTTAATCCATTTTAGTGTGTCGAATTTAAATGGTTTTATTGATTGTTAAATTATAGGGTATGCATTTGTTGCTTGAGAAAATTTGAAATATTGTAGTTTTGGTTTAATTATATATTTAAAAAAATGTTAGATGGACTTTATGTGTACAATTATATCTAATTCAAATGAGTTAAGATTGAAGCTAAATTATTTATTTTTGTTCTTTAATTTGCATATATTGCAGCTCTGATTCTCCGGCTATTTTTAAAATGTACGTGAAGTGTAGTTTGGGAATCAAATTTTGAACCAACTATGAACTTTAAAATTAGAATGTCTTGTAAATTATTATATGATTTCAACTTCAATTTAATTACTAATTATTGTGTCCATGAATGATTTCACATTTTATAATATATTTAAATTATATATTTTTGGTTGGGTGAAATGTTTATAGTATTTATGTTTATTAAAATGTTATAATTAATAATTTTATTATTATTTTAAGTTATAAAATATTGATATTAAAGATTTATATAATTATAATTTTAAAAATATATATTTATATAAATATATACAAATAAATATATAAAATATATTCAAACTCGTTACGGTAAATATTTTTAGTGACGACTTATAAAACTTTCAGTGATGCCAAAAAGGTCATCGCGATCAACCCTTTCAGCGACGTTGAAAAGGTCGTCGCATAAGTTTTTTCAGCAACGCCAATAAAATCGTTGCTGTAAACAATTTCAGCGATGTCATGAAGGTTGCCGCCGTAAATATTTTCAACGACGTCAAAAGTTTGTCGCTGAAAGTTTTATCCGCGACGCCAACAATATCGTTGTTAAAGAGATTTTAGCGACGCCTACAAATAGTGGTCGCTAAAAATGCTTTGTGTGACGACATATTTCGTCGTTAAAACAGACAATTTAGTGACTCTAATTTTTGCAATGGATAAGGCGTTGCTAATGTTTTATTCAACGACGACAATATAATGACGTCGTTAAAGTTTTCCGCGAGCATCTTTAAACAACGCTTGATATTGTCGTCACGAAAAAATTTAACGACGATATTTTTAACTTTCAGCAATGACATGTAGTGTCGTTGAAAATCGATTTTGTTATAGTGTTCATTCATTTACCATCTAATCGTTGGTATGTCTTTCTCTTCAAATCCATTTGTTATGTTTCGATAATCCCTGCAAGAGGCCATTCTCTTAATAATTCTTTGGTTGATTAATGTTATAATTAATTAGTCATAAGTAATTCTTTCTAAGGTTCTCCTATACTTATTTATATCTACACTTTATCTCTTACTAAATAATTTTTCTCACATGCATTCTTATTGCTTTACCCTCGTTGAAAATAGGGGAAGATAATTCATCACGAGCACCACTTCCTGCACTCATTCGAGCTTTTCAGGAAGGCTACAGAAGTTTTCTAGTCACTTGAAATTTCAAAGCTCCATAGGACAAGTTGTGAGAGAGAATTTTAATTGAATAATGTTAATTTCATTTTTCCAATTATGTTATTCAAAAGCACCTATTTCTCAAGATCCTTGACGTGATTGATATATGACATTATAATATTACCATTAGCAAATAAAAGACATTGTCTCCAACGAAAATGATGACGTACTTAACATATAATTAATTAAATCAAGACGACGCATGAGCTTAATGGTTGTGGTTTGGTAAGTAATTAATCAATAATCATGTTTATTGGTAACACAAAATAGAAAGAATATTAGGTACACAAAGATGTAGCAAAAGCAACACGAGGAGAAGAAAATTAGTTCGCTATCTTTCCATCAAATGACTTGAGAAATAGGACTTACGAATTTAAATAAACACAGATTACTTTGTCGTTTGAGTCTGATTACTTTCAATCAAATGGAAAGGTTTAAAATTGCATTATCCGAGAAAAGTAGAATTTTAGGACAACCTAATTGAGATTTGAAAGAAGAAGATGCCAGTGGGGATTCTGATCTTTAAATTAAAATGATGAGAAAAATCTAAGGTGGGCTTAAAAAGAGATACGGAAAAAGTGAGGGAAAATGAGTGCTGATATGCGGACCTAACCTTTGTTTTCCTTCATTATAAAGAGCGTCAACTTGGAGTGGACCCATTGCCTTTAATTTTAGAATGGTTAATCCATTCATTGAGGCAAGAATAAAAGACCTGTACCGAGCATTTTCTGGATTGAGTCCCAAAAATTAGACAAAATTGAAGAATAAACACGGAAAAATGAGATATCTAAATTCTAAAATAATTTATTGGATCTAAAGACTATGAATGTCACCCATGTTCAACAGGTACAAATAATGGCCCAAAACTCAATCGGATTGAACTTGGTTTTGAGTATGAATTTATATTAAAATATCCAAAAATTCGATGATGCCCAGTTAAGTAAATTTATTATTAATTAAAAAAATTAACGATTCAAACTTGGATATATATATGTATTATTATAATTTGTTTAACCTTACCCCAAATCCTGAATTCAAAATGTCACAAGTGATATTCGAAATCCCTAAAGGTTGTAATGATCACTTTATTATGTTGACTAGTTTCGGACGATGAATTTCAATTTCAATAAACCTATCAAAAATGTAATGTTAAATATTTTATAACGAAATTATCTCTAAACTTTAAAAATTTTGGTAAATACTCTCCTTAATTTAATTTACTTAGTGTTTTGTCTTTTTCTGCAACATATTATTATATCCCTATCTTTAGGAAAGTATAAATATTAAAAACAATGTAAAATATATAAATTATTATTTAAAAACTATATAAAATTTATATTTAGAAGAATAAAAAAATTTTAAAAAGTATTTTTTAAATTTTTATATTTTTATCAAAGTTAGAAATATAATAATCATTACATCATATAAAAAGACGAACAACTAAGGAAATTAATTTGAAGAAAATATTTATTATAATTTTTAAACTCTAAAAGAAATTTTTGTTACAAAATATAAAGTAAGAAAAAAATTATCATTTAGCTAAATTATACAAGTATTTGTTATTTCTCATTTTGTTTATACAATTATCAAATATCTTATATTTTAAAGAAAATAATAAAAATTTGGAAGAATAAAAAAATTAGATGAAATATAAAATAAAAATATAATAATTTTGGGTCACAGTACTGTAACAGTAATTATTAGTTATAATATTTAAATTTATTATTATGTTTTTGAATTGAAAACTAACAGTTTATTTTATATGTTATAAGCAAAACAGGCCTTGCCCATTAGTCGTAAAAATAAAAAACAAGAGAAAAATTGAAGTGTATTTAATGTATTTATAACACAAGACTGAGTTGTGTGTTATGTCATCAAATTTGATGATATAATGCACTATTTAATTATTAATTTTTGTACATTAAACACACTGAAATTTTTCTTTAAAAATAAACTAATCCAAAATTCTCATACAGATAAAATTTTATTTATTATATTTATAAATAGGTTTTCGATTTTTTTTTTTAATTTTATACACCCAAATTTTTATCTCACTTTATATATTTTAAATTCAAATATAAATAAAGTCAATGAAACGTCACCAAAGCAGCCAGCCAAACCCTAGGGCGTTAGTTGTTCGTTTAATCCAATTGACTTCCTCTATTTTGGTGATTATTTTTATTGAAGTCCAGTAATCGATCAATCAAACTTAGCTAATAAACAATACTCTGTGCGTGGGTCAGTTAGAGCCACGTTTAATGAATTAAAAACTATTTCACTAAGCGACAAATAGCCAAATACATGGTCCTAATTTTCCGATGACCTCTCTCGGATTGGCTAGGGACAGGTGTCACACTATTCGTGCTATTTAAATTTATTAAGAAACTAAATATATTCTTCTTTTAAACCCAAAATATTAATCGTTTAAAAAAATGTAAGAGAGAAGATACTCTATTTTATAGCTCTTATCAAATCTCAGCTTGTCTTTTTGCCCGTCCTTTTAAACTCACCTGGCCAACCATCACAATTACACGTGCTGGGCCATAGATCAAGTTATGGGTTCAACATCCACCATGATTCTGTGTGCCAGAGGAGCACCCCATCATCGCTCTTGAGGGGTATCTTGTGAGCCCTCTTGTGTGGACAAAAGGTTATGTATCGAGATGTGGACACGTATCCTTACGCTGTCATCATACACACGTGGATCGGTGGATGCACCAGGTGGGATGACTGGTCCCCATGAAAAAAGTGAAGAAAGGACTTGGAGAGTTGAGAGAAGAAATGCTTTTGTCCCCATCCTGGAATTCGGGTCCCACCAAAACTTTCCCATTATTTCAAGTACTGGGTCCCACGATCAATTTGCAGTTACTGTATGAACAGGCGACACGCGTCTCGTTACGTCCAAAATGGTTTGGGCCCAACATGATTGACGTTACTCGCTCGTCAGTCGTCATCTTCAAATCAAGCCTGACCCAATAGCCAATAGAAAAGCACGTGACAATGCCTTTTTTGACCTTTCTGTCTCATTGGTCATCATGTTTGACTTCAGTCCTTCAATGGAGGTATAACCCCTCCCTCCCTCCCTCTCTCTCTCTCTCTCGCCCCTTTTTTTTTTATTTTTTCACTGAATACAAGGGAGGTATAATAATAACCTTGCTGTCCATACTTTTATCCAATAAAATTGAACGATTTTAAATATTAAGCTTATAAAATTGATATTATTATATATTTTGTCCAAGCAGAATAAATTCATGTAATGTAAAGCATGTGAATAATCGATAAGAGAGTAAAAAGAAACAATAAACTAAAGAGATGATCCAAATCCATTCCTATTAAACGTTAATTTTCGTTGTGGATCCCACGAAATATTGAACAAAATTACCCACAAAAGCCATTGTAGGCTCTCGTCATCCGCATGATCTATCCATGTGTAAACTGAAAAGGAATAGCCAACAAAATGGCCACCCCAGGGTAGGGCAAGCGCCCGTGTTATCGGCTTACGATATTTATTAAGGGAAGCTTATGTAATGTGATGCAGTAATATTGAGCTGTCTTCATGGCCAGCAAAGGGTCGCAGTCACGTGGGATGGAAATGGATTATCTGCTCTTGATTTTAACGACTCAAATCTAGTAATGGCCAATGGCAGCACGGCAACACACAGTAGAATGCAATGATAGTACCAAATTAGCCCTACCTCTTCTCCAACAGAATGGTGTCGTGGCACTAGATCATTGGGTGTTAGACGATATTTTTTTAATTAGTAGTAATAGTAGTTTTAGGAAAACCTAGCAAAGTTCCTAATTTAACTCAGTTAAACTCAAAGCAGAAATCACATGGTTAAGGTTTACAACTTCTATTACTAGAAAGAAAATTTATTATTCAATTATATTTTATATTAGAATTATGTACCTAATTATTACTATTCTACCCAATTTGGCAAGTTAGTTTAACATTATTTGGCAGGGAAATTTGGAAAATTTCCAATTATATATAACATTAGCATGCATATGCTTTTACCTAACGACTTAAAAAATTCAAATTGAAACGTCAGAAGCTAATTTGGGTGGTTTATTCTTATCTCATTTCCCTTAAAATTTCTATTTAATAAATAAAAATTCAACATCATTTATATATTGTCGAAGCATGACTTACAGAAAATGATATATGCACAATAAATAAAAGTTATATATAAAAACACGAACTGTATATTAACCACATAATTATTCACTTTCTTTTTCGATTTAAAAAAAAAAAACATAAAAAATAATAACCAAAAAGGGAAAAGAACAATTAATACAAAGATAGAATCCAAGATAAATCTTGTGATAGGCAACTAAAAGCCACCTCCTAGGCTCCTAGCTGAGAAAATGGATAAGGCGGGAGTGGGCATGGCTCCACTTCTGTTACCATTTCTCCAAAATAGTTCATTTGGCCGGAAATACTATTGCCCTGTGCAGCCAACGTGACGCCGTCCATATATCCAACCGTCGCAGGAATCGCTGATATGGTACTAGGAATGACGGCGCAACCGTAATTCATTTGTCTGCTTTGCCCTAACCACCCAGTTGAAAAATTATTGTTATTATTTTCTGGCGATGCAGGTGACTGACAAAAGGTATTGTCAAATCCTGAATCTGGCGAAGAAATAATTCCTATGTTTCCTTCTTCTTCTTCTTCAGACTTGATTGAACTTGATGCAGTCATCCCTGAAGAAGATGAAGAGGGTTGGGATATGGAAGATATCATCAAACGTCTCTTTTTTTCCCCCAGTCCTTTGGTTCTTTCTTTTTCGAGTACCATGCGAGGAAGCAGGTCAGGGTCTTCAATGACTTTGTAAAGAAAAGCCATCATTTGTGCTGGACGTCTCTCTGTTGCTTCTAATCTCTTATTCATCCCTTGAAGCTCTTCCTCTAAGAATTTTTGTTCTTGCTTTAACCTCGTAATCTCCGTAACTATTTCATCATCGTCAAAATCTTCAGCCTTTAACATGTAAGCACTTTTACTGTGCTTTCTCCTTACTATACTCTTCAATAAGTCCTTTTGGCCACGAAGAAACCACTCGTTCGCGAATTCCCATCTATCTGGATCGACTTTTCGAAAACCCTGCAGTTAAGTGAAGCATATGTATAGAGTCCATAAATGTACAAAGCAAGGTTTGATTTATATATTCATACAGTTTTCAAAGTACTCACATAGGTATTGAGTTGACGAACAAAGCTAGAGAAGTTGTTGTGTTTGAAGTATGCAGGTAAGATCCTCTGAGAGAAATCTAATGGTTCGACGACGATGAAGCTGTTATTGGCTCCACCCCAGGTGATAAGCATATCAGTCGTTGGATCATTGACCATCTGATAAGTCTTCATAACGAACGGTGCGATAACGTTGTTGGACTCCATTCTATACAACTTGCAGCTTTCTCACTTCAAAAAAAATAAAAAAGGGGAAGGCGGGCAGAGACAAAGAGAAGGAATGGGGTAGAGAGAGACAACTGTGTCTGTGATATTAGTTTGTGTTGGTAGCATTCGCTTTTTCAGAGTTGAGGCACCATCATAAATATATAAATGGACGCCTGTACAATAAAAATAGCTAACGTGGCACATATCCTGACGGTTTTGATATTTGATGAGTCACGAGATGGGACCTACATGGCTTCGTTTTTACCATCTTTGGCTGCACGTCATGTCCCCCAAATTAGAAATTTTTAAAGGGAAATGTTTCGCCCACGCGCAGATGGAAGGCGATTGAAGTGTTGCATCTAATTGGTGTAACTCATTGCAACGGAAATCGCGATTTTAATTCATAAAATCAACGATTTTAATCATAAAATAATTTTAATTTTAATTAAAATCAAAAATAATAAAACTGTAAAAATATTTGATCTATTTTAATCGATTTTGATAGATTTTATTAATTTATAAAAATATTTTAAATATTTTATTATTTATATATTATTAAAATTTCTATTTTTATATTTTAATTTTACGTTCTGATTTTTTAAATAAAAAACGATTTTAATTAAAATCGCGATTTTGATAACCTTGATGTGGCTCTCCTATTCCTCCCTTTCCCTATATAATAATGTTAAGGAGATAATTTTAATAAATTATAAATATTTTTTTTGGGTGTAATAAATTCTTTCTTAAAATTAAAAATTGATGGATATATATATTTTATAGTGTCATTCTATTAATTAACTTGTATTTTTATAATATAATTATCATTATAATTCTAAATTTTACAAGTATGTTTTAAATTTTATGTTATATTAAAGGTATGATACAAATATACTATATAATAAAATAAATTAACTAATATAATAATACTATTAAAAAAATATTTGTTATTAATTTTAAACTTTAAAAATATTTATCATAAAAAAATATTTATAATTTTTAAAACTATTAAAAAAAAAAAGTATTTGTGATTCTCCCGGTTAGCTAAAAGCCAAGAAGAAAGCTCTTTTTAAAATAGTCCAGTCACCACTTGATTTGCTATCTCCCCTTCCAAAATAAAAAGATTAACCACACTGAATTGAAAAGGGAAAAAAGGAGTGTTAGATTATTGTCTGTTAGTCTTAGTGTTGGGGAATGGGATTAACATTAACACAGTGACCATATCATCAGGTCTTAGAAAGTTCATATAATAGAAAGTTCTTCTTACTAATTTTTCTTTTATCACTATTTCAAACGATTTTTTTTAAAGTTAATGTTATATTAAGTCTAAGAAACAATATGCAAATTATTGTTTAGAGTTTCTTGCTAATACAATTTAATTATAAAGAACAATGCATCATTAAATACTAAAATTTTATAAAAATCAAATACTATAAATTTTAAAATGACATTATGAATAATACATTATACAATTATTATTTTCCTTTGTTTGATATATTTAAAATTTAAAATTAAGATAGTTTAAATTAAAAAATACTTATATTTAATTTTCTTATTAAAAATTGGATTAATTAAGTTACCTTATTTACTCAAATTGTTAAAACTTTATTCCTCAAAATAATTCATATCCATTTTGCAATCTTTATTTACACAATACATTTTTTTAAAAGTATTATTGAAAGTAAATAAAATAAACCAAATAAAATAAATAAAAGAATTCTATAATCTCAAATTGTTATTACATGATCAAAGGGAAAGGTGTCATGTAGAAGACATAATGTTTAACATGAAATGGTACAATTGTTTATTGAATAATTATGTCCATGTGCAAATATACAAATATCCAGAATAATTGTCATACTCACATATTGTCATACAAATTAATTATAATGGAATCGTAATTAGATGATAATTAGTAAACTTAACAATATTTTAATTAAAAACAAGAGAAAGAAACATGTACACTACTCAGATTTGATAAAATAGTATATTTTAGTTATATTAATTTTAAAAATATTTATACAAGCCACCATCTATTAGTTTTATCAATGGATTTGAATAAATTTTTTTAATAAATTTAACACTTAAAATAATTATAATAAAAAAAATATTATAATAATTATAATAAAAATGAATAAATTATTTAAATTAATAAAGATTTTAACCACCAAAGTTTTTGTGAATTTTTAAAAATTAATAATATTAAAATATATATTTAATAAAATTTTAAAAATTATGTTTTAAAATTTTATTAATATAATTATTATAAAATACACCTTCTAAAATTTGGACCCATAGTCTCCCAAACGATGGGGAACACGTGACGGTAAAGCAAGTGAAGTAGAGCTAAAAGATATATAATTTTATCTGTAATTTTTTTAAAAGAAAAGTGTTAAATAAGCTGATCAAATAGTGGCTTCGATTCGGTCGCTAGGAATCCGATTTGCGTTTGGCTTTCCTTTCGTGGCACGACTGCTGGTGCATAGGTGCATAAAGGAGTCATATGTGGCGCATAGTGATTGGGTCACATGTGAGGCAGATGCTTTATAATTTTTGGATTGGTGTTGTCAGCGTGGGGAACACATTTGTGGACAACAAACCTACGCTTGTCTCTGTATAGTTTACGGCTTCATTAATAGTAATGTTAGGAATATAGTAAATAATTAATTGTGATATGATTTATATTATTTTTTTTATTAATTATATATTTTTATTAAAAGAAATTTTCACACACCTCCACGGAGTCTGGGTTTCAGAATAAAAAGATACTCCAATATTTTTAACTAGATACGCCTATATTTTTAGCTTATGTGACACGTACTCCTTGTATTTAAAATTGTAACAGATACTCTCTTACGATGTTAACTCGTGATACTTATCCTAAATAATAATCATGATTGAGAACATGTTAAGCCAAATATCAGTTAACTCCCTATACGTTTTAATAACAATTAATTTAATAAAATTTGATTAAAATATAAATTTTCATTTACTTCTTATTATTTCAATAAACAAGTATGAACTAGCTCGAATTTAAAATTCAATAAGATCAACACAAACAAGTAAAAATCCTATAATCAGCTAAAACTAAGACAAAAATCTTCAAGAAATCTTACTTGAAACAGGCTACGACGAGAAATAAACGCCACTCATCCGACGCTCCACTTAGACTCTGGATCAAGTCCATGCGCAAATTTCAGTGAAAAGCTTCAATAGATTGGAAAAAAATCAAACGAATCATAACCAAAAATGAATTAATTGCATTATGTTGAAATCAATAAATTAAAAGAAAAATTGACAAAATTTT
>JAVXUL010041396.1:0-10991 GCA_035590515.1 Trichilia minutiflora
CATTATTATCATTCACATAGAGCATATCCTCATTTTACTTAAAGCTTAAATTTTTATTTTATCCAATTCACCCCCCTCTTGGATTGTGCCAACTGGGACTTCATATACAACCTGATGTGGGTCAAGAAATCAAGTTAGTGTTAGGGGATTTTAGGGCTCTAAGGCTAATCGCAATACGAGGAGCAAAGGCGGACGCGAGTCAGGGCTTAGAACGCCCGATTCCGTACTAGGTTTTAGGCTCTCAGTCTGTCTGATACGATAGGAGAGCTTATATAGACTGATGCAGATCAAGGGTTCAAGCTAGTGTTAGGGCGGTTTAGGGATTTAAGACCAACTGTAACACTAGGAACAAAGGCGAACGCAGGACAAAACTTAGGACGCCCGGTCCTGTGTCAGGTCTTAAGCTTTCAGTCTGTCTGAAAAGGTACAAAGGCTTATACAGCCTAACACGGATTAAGGACTCAAGCTAGTATTAGGATATTTTAGGGCTCTAAAGCCAACCGTAATACTAGAAGCAAAGGTGAACGCGGGTAAGGGCTTAAGATGCTTGGTCTTTTACTGGATCTTAGACTGGCTCTCAGTCTGTCTGATATGGTGCGGGGTTTATACAGTCTGACGCAGATCAAGGACTCAGAAAAAGAGAGATGTTGTACAATGCTTCTTTACTTGCAATTGAAACACAATAATCTTATATTATTATAGATAATGTTTGAATACATTACAAGTGAAGAATCCTGAGGAGAAACTCATCTCATGGGTAGTATTTTTTCAGCAACTTAGCATTCCATGACTTATTTAGGATACTGTCGTCTGGCCTTGCCAATTTATGCATCCCTAGCTTGACTGTTCTAATCATTTGATAGGGATCTTCCCAGTTAGTACCTAAAGATCCCTCAGCTGCCACTTGTGTGTTCATAGTGACCCTTCTCAAAATAAGGTCTCTTTTTTAGAAGGATCAAGGTTTAACCTTTCTATTATAGGTATGGGAGACTCTATACTGATAGCCAGTCATGCGCATCAGAGCACGGTCTCTAACTTCTTTGCATAAATCGAGCTCTAGAAGTATGGCTTACTGATTCCCTTCTTAATCAAAGTATAGTGTGCAAAAATTGGGGATGTCCATCTCAATAGGGATGACTACCTCAAAACCATAGGCCAACAAATAGGGTGTTTCTCTTATGGTAGTTTTTATCATTCTCTCTCAATTTTTTTCTTCAGTAACTTCTTGATTATTTTGTTAAATGCTTTCACTTGCCCATTTGCTTTGGGGTGGGCAGCAGAGGCAAGCCTAAGGTCAATATTCCATTCTCGATAAAAATCTTTCAATCCTCTATTATCAAATTACTTTCCGTTATCGATGATCAATATGCTAAGGATGTCATGTCTATAGAGGATATTTTTATGAATGAAGGCAATCGTGTTTCTTTCTGTGATCTTAGACAAGGGCTCTGCTTCCATCCACTTTGTGAAGTAATCGATAGCCACGGTGGCTACTTCGCCTAAGCTCTGACGATCGAGAAAGGTCCTATCAGGTCAAGTTTCTATTGGACGAATGGCCAGGGGCTAAACATGGTTGTCAGGTTCTTGGGAGGCTTTCTTGAGACATCATCATAGACTTGGCAGGCATGACACCGATGAACCAGGTCGTAGGCGTCTTGTTTCATGGTAGGCTAGAAGTATCCTTATCTCAATACTCGAAAGGTCAGTTTCTTGCTGCCACTATGATTCTAGTAGAATCCCCGATGCATATCTTTCAGAGCTTTCTTTTCTTCTGATGGCACGAGGCACCTTAGATAGGGAGTGCTAATCCCTTGTTTATAGAGAAACCATCTATTATTATGAATCTAGTGGCCTTTTTCTTAATCCTGAGGTCTTCGTTCTTGTCAGGAGGGAGTAACCCTTCCTTGATATATCTTCGAATGGGGTCCATCTAGATAGGTGTCTTTTTCCTAGTCATTATCACTATATCGTTATTCGACCGACTGATGCTCTTACAATTCAGGGTGTCCACTGGGATCATTTTCAGGATGTCTCTCATGAGTGCTGAGGCGAGTTTTGACAATGCGTCAGCCTGGAGGTTCTCAGATCGGGGAATTCTCTGTAGTTCTATCTTAGTGAATTTGCTGATTAACTCTTAGACCTTTGAAAGGTAAACCCTCATGTTCTCTTTTTGAGCTTGATAAGTACCATTCACATAGTTTACCAAAAGGTGGGAGTCACTACTGGTTATGAGAATATATACCACGATTTCCAATGTTGTCTTTAGCCCTGTCAATAAAGCTTCGTATTATGCTTCATTATTAGTAATAAAAAAAATCTAACAGTATACATAACCTCTTCTCCTTCAGGACTGACTAGGATGACGCCTACTCCACCTTCACTGATGCATACAAACCCATCAATAGATAGATGCCAAAGGGAAGGACTCTCGAGATCGGGCTGATCTACTCCCGTGAAGTCTGATTGATTTTCATTCTAATGTGAGACAGTCAGGGTTTTTTCAGTTGCGTGCTCAACCACGAAGTCTGTCAGTGCCTATCCCTTGATAGCTTTGCGTGACTGAAACTTGATGTCAAACTCACTGAGCTCCACCGACCACTTGACCAACCTCTTCAATAGGTCAGGTCAGTGAAGAATCTGTCTGAGTTACTGATCAATGAGCACTGTTATTTTATGAACTTGAAAGTATGGCCACAGTTTCCTGATTGCTACAATAAGTTCCAGTGTCAACTTATTGGATTCTGTGTATCAAGTCTTAATATCCAACAATGCCTTACTGGTATAGTAATGGGCCTTTGTGTTTTCTAATGATCTTCCCTCACCAGCACTGAACTGACGGCGTGCTAACTGACCATGAGATAAAGGTACAACGTCTCTTTCGGTAAATGGCTTACTAGTTATGGGACTGAGGCTAAGTAAACCTTGAGTTGTTGAAATGAGTTTTTACACTCTCTGTCCCATTTCATAGCCTTGCCTTTTCTCATGGCCATAAAAAAAGGGAAACACTTGTCAGTGAACTTAGAGATAAAATGATTGAGGGCTGCTAACCTTCCAATTAGGCTCTGTAACTCCTTCAAGGTCCTGGGAGCTCTCAGGTTTATTATGGATCAAACATTTACCAGGTTAGCCTCGATCCCTCATTCACTGATCATGAAACCTCGATCTGAGGCAG
Organism: Trichilia minutiflora; assembly: GCA_035590515.1. Taxonomy (NCBI): domain Eukaryota; kingdom Viridiplantae; phylum Streptophyta; class Magnoliopsida; order Sapindales; family Meliaceae; genus Trichilia; species Trichilia minutiflora. The sequence continues at coordinate 3,173 of JAVXUL010041396.1, forward strand.
GAAAAACTATCTTTAGGGTAAACTTTGTTGAGGTCGGTGAAATTAACGCACATTCGTCAACTCTTATTGGACTTCTTAACCATTACCACATTTGCCAACCAGTTAGGGTACTTGGTTTCTCTGATAAACCCCGTCTTAAGCAGTTTATCAACTTTTACTTGGATGGCTTTCTGTCTCTCCGTGTTAAAGACTCTCCTCTTTTGATGAACTAGCTTATGAACGAGATTAACGGTTAGATGATGGGTCATGACATCTACATCTATCCATGGCATGTCCTCATGACTCGAAGCGAATACATCTTTGTTTCGCTCTAAGGTCACAATCGTAGCTGTTTCAAATCAGGAGTCAGCTGACTACCCACCCGAATCCTATTGTCAGGATGCCGCCCATTAATCGCCATGCTTTCCAGGATCTCTACTGGTTTTAAAACTAGACCTTAAGGTATGTCTCTTTTTATAGTATAGTCAGGGGAGGAAGATGCTGCCTATACGTCAGTTATCTCGGTATCTACAGTGGCTGGTCTACCTTACTCTTTGATAGTTGTTTTCAAAAGTTCTCCTTAGATACAGTACATTTTTCAAACAGAGGTAGTGAAGTAGGATCTCACTTCTCTTTGATTCCCTCTGACAATTCTAATTTCGTCTCCAGCTCAAAATTTTAATTTCAGGTAGTGTACACTTTTCACTGCCTTGGTGTTTTGAAGGAAAAATCTTCTCAGAATGACAGAATAGGGGATCTTTAGATTTACTACTTGGAAGCGCACTATAACAGTTTGCTAATAAGGCTTGTCGTCCATAGTCACGGGCAACTGTACTGATCCTAGAAGAATAATACAAGAGTCCCCGAATTCGTATAGAGTCGAGTCAGTCTGGATAACTCTAGATCCTCTATGCCCAGGGAGTCTAGGGTATCCTTGAAGATGATGTCGTTGAACTTCCCGTGTCGATTAGAATCTGATTGACCTGCTTGGATGTTATCTTCATGGCCACTACTAACGCATCGCCATGTGGGTAGTAGACTCTAACTTCATCCTCATCAGTAAACAAAATAGGGATGATAGCAATCCTTGGCCTTTTGTCAGCACGAACGTTCATCACATGCGTATTCAATGGATAACTGGACAGGGAATAGCTTGCATAATTTTTTCTCGCATTATTCAACAGTTCTGCTAGGGTAGGTCCACCTGAGATTATTAGGATACCTTAGTCAGGTCTCGAGGACCTGTCATCATTAGGATGCCATCTCGCACCTGGGGTATTTTACTTATAATCTATAATACAATGGGTGAGGTAGTTATTGTTGATTAGTACCTCAATCTGAGCTTACAGGTCATCACATTAATCTATAGTGTGACCCTTCTCCCTGTGATATTCATAAAACTTTCCCTTATTCTTCTTAGATACTTTGACCTTCATATTTCAGAGTTGGGGTGCCAACAACCCTCTATATTGAGCGTCTTCGTATACTTCAGACAAGGGAGCCCTGAGAGGCGTGAAGGTGTGAGTGGCAACCTAAGTCATCCTTCCTGGGTGATCTCTCGTCTGCTGGAACCTGGGGGGCTCCTCATCCCTTCTTGTTTCACAGAGAAGCCTTTCCTAGCTCCTGTCTCTACTGTCGCGCCCAGGTGTAAGAAGGGATTGAATTTTCTAGTGTAAGGGGGAAGGTATGGCATTTTGAACTTCTTAGAAAGACGGAGCTCAAAGATTTCCTCGGTGAAAAGAGAGGTAAATGTAAAAGGGCAAAAATTATCAGTCCCCGAGTTTTCTCCTAACTCGACTCCTCCCTTACCCTTTATTTCATATAACATCTTCCGAACACATTCATCTACCTCTTTTCTACTAACAGCTGTGGTAGTCTCCTTTTCTCAAGCACGCTTTTCATTGAGATAGCATCTCATATTAGTGGAAGCCAGACTGTGCCTCGTCCCAGTCCCACTCACTGCATCATAGCCTCTATTACTATCATTCTTCCTTCTATCATGCCCTTGATAGATTTTAAAGAGAGTATTGATGCCTAGGAAAGCAGGAGGTTCCTCTACTACTTTTTCAATTACCTTAGCGTTTCCCTTCTATAAAGTAGTCAATCGGGTGTAGGCACTGGACCTTTAACCCCGACTGATCCCCTTAGAGTATCACTGTCACTTAGGACTCGATTTTCCTAAAAGGGTGTGGTACTTTCAGCTTTCTCAGACGAGCAAACTCTCCTATCATCTATTGTCTAATCTCCATAAGCTCTCTCTCTAACCTGTTCGCCTTGTTCGCTATTAGTCTAGCTAGGTGGTCAGCCTCTAGTCGAGATCTACCTGTGGTGGGAGGGATAACGCATCTTTCATGTTTAAACGGGGCCCTTCCACAATCGTGTGTAGTGTTTTCGTTAGAAATAGATTCCTCTATTCCCCTTCTTCGTTCTGTCATTTTTTCAAAGTTCAAAGTACCGCAAAGCTTTTTGGGTTGCTCTCACTTCCTTCTTTCTTGTTGAATGATTTTGTAAGTGACTTTTCATTTGATTCTCATGGACGATGTCAGCTATTTAAGTGTGAATATGAACATGATTGTTACATCATCGGATCTATATCGGAGAGAGTTGTTGGCCAGATTCTTACTTGCAAAGCTTCATCTTTAAGTCTCTGCAAAACAATAACACACTAGGAGTTACGCCAAGTGGGATTTCTTACAAGGAAACTCCGATGCCTAAGTCAGTAAAAGTGTAGAAGGTGAAGCAAATAACTTCGAAGAAAGAAAAGAATAGGAACGAAAACATCAAGTAAACACAAGTTAAAAGAAAAATGAATTCGAACCCTTTTGCTGTTGATTTTGTCTCCTTATATAGGGCCCTTGAGATGTGAGTGAAGTGACTTGGTGTCGAAGAATGGGAATGATGGAACGCTTTGCCTTGGGACAGTGTGCTAACCACTTTTTATTTAAGAGACGTAACATCCATCAAGCCTGATACTGTCAGACCTTCTGAGATTCAACGGGAGATGAGACAGATATCTGAGATTTATTAGGACGGCGCTTCTTACTGCAAGGTCCTTGATCATTAATCATTCTTATTTTTGGTGATCTTTAAGGTCTAGTGACGGGTCAAGCTTTTCCAAGAGGCATTGGCTAAGGAGCTTGGGTGATGGACAACCGAGGTCTTTAAGAGGCGAGTAGTCAGGAAGCCTAGGTGGTGGGTAGTCGGGGTTCTTGAAAGGCATGAGTCAGGGAGCCTGGGTGGTGAGTAGTCAGGATCCTTGAGAGACGGGTGGTCAAGAAGCCTGGGTGACATGCGTCAGAGAGCCTGGGTGGTGGGTAGTCAGGGTACCTGAGAGGCAGGTGGTCAGGTGACACTGTTGTTGTGGGGATCGGGGGTGACAGACGTCTTTTTAAGGGGGGGAGGAGGGCTCCATGTGTTCGTCCAGATTTTTACCCAAACAATACTTATTAGTGGCTCGGATTCTACCAACTTGGTGAAATAGTATATAGTTACTATCGCATACTTTATATTGGCTCAAGCAATAGGTAATAGTCTAATAAGATCCAGGCTAATAAGATCCAGGCCTTATTAAGCAAACAACTACATGCTTGCAATACTAGTCAACTTTTCAAGTGGTTATCTAAGTATATTTCTATGAACTTGGCACTCATGACACAATATGACAATCTAAGTTGTATCATAAAAAAGGTTAGGCTAGTAATATTACAACTTTATAATTTTATATATTTAAAACATGCCTTACTATGATTTTCACAGATCCTATAGTGAACTTCCTCTAGGACTTTCATCACCTCTTTTGGCCCCAAGTACCTTAGATAAGGTAAACTAAACCTACAATTGTATGACTTTTCATCAATCATAGTGTATCTAATCAATTGTGTTTAGCCGATGTATTCTTGATCTTTCGAGTTACATTCCTATCTTCAGGGAGTTAGCTATTTTGGATGCAAGATTTTAGCTCTTTAATCTAAATTGGGTCAGCATCTTCTTTTATTACAGTTAACAGGTCATTTTTCATCCCTACACTTTATATAATAAGATTTCAATAGGTACTAAAGTTTAAAGTCTTTCTCTTGAACATCGAGACCAACTTGGTCAATGTATCAGCTATTAAATTTTCTAATCTAAAAACTTGATTTATAATAACTTTTTCTAGCATTCCTATAAGTTACTTTATCTGATTTAGGTAAACCTACATATGCCCTTCGCACACTTGAAATTGGTCATTAACTTGATTTACGATTAATTGAGAATTATTGTTTATATTCAACAATGAGACTCTTAAAGTCTGTGCCAGCTTGATCCCTATAATCAAAGTTTTATATTTTGCTTCGTTGTTAGTTACTTTAAATTTGAACTTGAATGAATACATCATTTTTGTTCTATCAGGCCCCACTTAAATTATTCTAGCATCTTCACCTTGTGTATTAGAGAATTTATCAATAAAGAGTTGTCAAAGTGTTTTTAAGGTGTCCTACTTGAGAGTGTTGGTCCCCACTTGATCTTAATTTCTTTCTAAGACTTAATAAACAGTTAATTATTTCTTCACTAATCTCTCAGCTATATAATCTACCAAATTTTACCTTTTTATTACTATTTTGGGCATGTAGCAATGTCATATTTGTTGAGCTCAATAGACCATTTCACTAGGTATCCTGATAAGTCAAATCGATGAAGAATTTGCCTTAGGGGCTGATTTATCAAGACCACTACCTTATAAGCCTAAAAATAGGGGTGTATAACTTCCTCGCGACTACCACTAACGCAAGTGCTAACTTCTCAGGTGTTGTATACCTTGTCTCTATATCAAAGAGTGCTTTACTAGTACAATACACCAACTTATAGACCTTCTCGAAATCTTTCTTAACCAGTATGAAGTTCACCGAGTGGTCACTAACTGACAGGTATAAATAGAGCATATCTTTTTTTTCAAGACTAATTAGATGTGGGACTGATGCTAAGTACTCTTTGAGCTTTTAGAAACTTCTTTCACATTCTTCAATCCATTTTATTTTCTTACCCTTTCTAATTACTTGAAAGAATGAAAAATACTTATCGGTAGTTTTAGATACAAACCTACCAAGGATGGTCAATCTCATAATTAAGCTTTGAAGTTCTTTCAACGTGGTCAAGGACTTAAGCTTAAGAATAGATTTCACTTTTTGAGAATTGGCTTTAATTCCTTGCTCACTAACCATAAATACCAAAAAAATTTCTATCCCGACTCTAAACGAACATTTCTTAAAATTCAGCTTTATGTTGCACCTTCTCAAGTATAAGAAGATTTTCTATAAATGTTTTACATGGTTAACAACTCTAACAGATTTTGTAATCATGTCATCTATATAGACTTTCATTGTTGACCAGATTAAAAGTTTGAAAAAACAGTTAACCAATCTTTAAAACGTAGCCCTTGTGTTCCTCAATCTAAAAGGTATGACTTTATAGTAGTACAAACCCTGATTTATGATGAAAGCAGTCTTTTCTTAATTAGGCTAATATATCCTAATCAAATTATACCTTAAGAATGCATCCATAAAGCTTAAATGTTCATCGAATCTACCAACTTGTCTATTCTCAAGAAAGGGAAATTGTCTTGAGACACACCTTATTTAAGTTGATGAAGTTCACACACATCCTCCATTTTTCATTAGACTTTTTTACCATAATCACATTTGCTATCTAATTTAGATAGTGTACTTCTCTAATAAAACTAGCTTTAAGCAGTTTATCCACCTTAACTTGAATAGTTTCCCTCCTTTTTATATTAAACATTCTCCTTTTTTATATCATAAGTTTGAACTTGAGGTTAATGGCAAGGTGATGGGAGATACCCTAATACTAATTCCTGGTATTTTTTTGTGTGTCTAGGCAAACACATCCATGTTTTATCTTAGTGCATCCTTGAGATATTTTTTTTACTCATCACGTAAATGAAATTTGATTTTTATCACTAAATTAATATCCTCCTTGTTTAAAACAACGAATTTTATTTTTTTCACAGGTTTTGTGATCAAAGGTTTATCTGAGAATCCCAACTTCTTATTAAGATTCTCTATTATTTACCCTTGTCAGATGTCTTCATTTTGAGTCTCTAAGCTCTTTTTCAATAAGAGCTTGGAGATGCAATATAAATTCTTTATTGAGGTGACAAAACATGACTTACCTTTCTTTTGGTTCTTTTCACCACCCTAATGCCTTCTCTTGTCTTAAGCTTAAAATTTAAGTAATAGATACTCTTCATTGCCTTAGTCATTCTAAGAAAAGGTTTTCCAAAATCATCAAGTAAAACACTTTCAAATCCACTATTTGAAGTTCTATCATGATAGTTTTCTGATAAAACCTGTCTTCTATTATTATTAATAATTATACAATACCTAAAGTATAAACACAAATTTTCTCGAATCCATACAATGCAGTATTGGCTGATTATAGCCTTAGATCTTCAATAACTAATGAGTTTAAGGTCATATTGAAAATAATGTCAATAGACTCTTTATGTCAATTAATGTTCTGCTGACCTGAACTGTTTCAACTATCAAAGACATCACCAAAGCATCTTCATATAGATAGTGTACTCTTACCTCATCCTCATTTGTCAGTATAATTAGAACTGATGCCACCTTTAGCCTCTTTGTAGTTCTGACATTCTTCACATATAAATCCAAGGTAATATTAGACAAAAAATACCTTGAGTAATTTTTATGAGTTTTATTTGAATTTTCTGCCAATATATCACAATCGTTTGATAATCTCTATCTTTTCTTGATTTTTTTATGCTCGACGTTTGGACTCTCTTCCCCAAAGTCAGTTATGAATTCTTTCAGATAATTCTTTCTGATTAATACTTCAACTTGTTCTTGTAAATTAAAATATTGATTAGTGATATAATCGAAATCCTAATGAAATTCGTGGAACTTATACTTCATATTCCCAAATGGTTTTACCTTTTAGGGACAAGACTTCATTAATAGAGCCCTCCGTCTCTTGATATCTTTCAAAATTTGTTAAAGAGAGGTATTTAAAGAGGTGAACTTCCTTTGCACCTAAACATAAGCAACCCTCCTTACTCATCCCTTTGGAATGATTTTTTTATCTTTTAGAAAGTTATCATCTCGGCATCTCTATGACCTGAAGCACCTTGGCACGTAACTATTTCTTTTATTCAAATTGAGGAATCCTCTTTTGCCATTCTTTCTTTTTTTGTTATCAAACTTTAGGACAGGGTCGTATCTTAAGAAAAAAATGCCTTTCTTCTTTCAGTTTGAGAGCAACTTAATCAACTATCTTTATCTCATACAATAGCTTTCTTTAAGCTACTTCGTATATAATGACAAAATATTTTTGTATTGCATATCACACCCTGTCTACTCTCAATTCTTATCTAAGACTTTATAATATTAACAAGCAATGGAAAATTACCTTTTGATGATTTCCTAACAAAACTCCTGAGACTTTCTTTGTCGTTATAATTTAATAATAATAAGAAGCTCTTTTGGTACTAAAAATTGTCCCTCTATACCTTTTAGTGAAAGCATCATATAACTATTTAAAGCTATAAATGCTTTTCGATGTTAAACTTGTGAACCATTTCCTAGCTTGTTTATCTAACATCAGTGAGAATAGCCGACGCATTTTATCCTCGCTTAAACCCTAAATTAATATCATCTCTCTGAAAAAATTCATATATAAAGAGGGATCCGTTCTCTCTATGAATAATAGAATCTGAGGTATTTTAAAATTTTGGGAGAGTGTCAAGTTGATGATTACATAAAAGTGTATGTGTATTAAGGTTAAATTTATCATTTTACACTTCAAAGTATGATTAACTCTCTCCATT